>JAPYZI010003029.1:0-19813 GCA_030523105.1 Ophioninae sp. A BG-2022a | reverse complement strand
GGGGGGGGGGTGGAAGTGAAAAACACAAGGAGCTAGTTAAGGTGACTGACCTAACGAGGCAATCTAAAATCAGATGCTACCAAGCTGTTGGGTCGTTTCATCAAAGTTGTCGTTAACCTTGGAAACTCCATTTTTGTGTTTTTTTTTTTTTTTGGTCTTCGTCTCCTGCAACGGCGAGGAGATTGCGGTAAGAATTTATGAACTCGAGAAGGCTAGGTGTAAAAAAACTCATGAACACTTTCATCTTCTGAAATTTGTAAATTCCCTACAATCGATTTGGAAAAATCGTTTTGTGGAAAAAACCATATCGATTTTAAATGAAAAAGAGGAGAATTTTTACTATTTTTCTATTGAATTTTGTACTGATAATATTGCATGTTAATATTATTTTGATATATATAATAATAATGTTATTCGAGAATTAATTGTTTAAAAAATGATTATTAATATTATTCCAAAAAAAGAAGTATTTTTAATATTAATGAATCAATATTATTTCAAAGTGAACAAATATTTTCATTTTCGTACTCGCTGACGAAGCTGGTAAAAATTGACCTAACTCATCAATCGAATCGCTTATCCTTCTACAATTTTCGATCAATCGTATGGCCGGATTTCAAATTGATAAAAAAGCTCGAACAAAGCGATCCGGGATTTCATAAAATTGCTCGCTACCATCTTTTCAACGAACGATGCGTGCGGATGCAGGTCGAACGAGAATCCGAGGAAATGCGTTTCAGTGAGACTCCAGAAAGAAAAGAGCGAGTGAGTGAGAGAGAGAGAGAGAGAGATAGGGGGAGAGCTTTTTTTCTTTTTCGACAAGTCGAATGACCTTCGTGGCGAGATATATTTAAATGTATAGAGAAAGAGGGACGACGATCCGAGGAGATAAAAGTACGCAAGCTCGGAGTGCGGAGGCCGAGAGAGAGAGAGAGAGAGAGAGAGTGGGAGAGCTTTTCTCCTCTGTTTTACGGGTTGCCCGGAGCCCTGTGTTTATGACGGAAGATCGCCGAGAGACGTTTCCGAAAGTGCAACGTTGAAAGTCCAATGAAATCTGGAGGTGTACGATTTTCAATAAAAGAGAGAGAGAGAGAGAGAGAGAGACGTATTTATTCCCTAGTCTGGAACCAAGGTTCCCTAAGAGTACCGTGTTTCAGTGTATCCATGATGTCACAATGAGCACAGTAATAATAAGATCGAAATAAGAAGGAATAATTTCAAAAAATAATAATAATGATTATTACTATATTTTTGTTAACTGTAACAAAATTATATACTTTCATTATTTCTAAAATAAATCAATGAATAATTACTGATGAACGATTATTTTAATAATATCGATATTCATTGATTATAGTAATTGTTTATAAAAATTAATTATAACATGTATAATTATATACAAAAAGAGACAATAATTTTACAATATTATTCTTATTATTACTATTATTATTATTATTATTATCAGAATAATGATTATCATACTATAAATACAGTATCCTATAATCGTTAATTATACAGATATTTATAGATTGAGGAAGAAATAAAGAGGGAAGCACAGAGAGAGAGAGAGAGAAGGGGGGTGGCACAGACAGACAGACGAAAAGGAATTTTAATAATATCAATATTTTTATAATCTATAATTTTTATAGTTTATACAAATTAATTTTATCACGTATAATTATATATAAAAAGAGACTATAATTTTACAATATTATTATTATTATTATTATTATTATTATTATACTATAATATTACAGTATTTTATAGTAACTATAATTATAGTGCAGTGCAATCAACAATTACAGTATTAAATGTTTATACTATGATAATAATAATTAATATTATTAATCATAATAATAATAATTATTGATGATGATAATAACAATACAGATATTTATAGATTGAGGAAGAAATAAAGAAGGGGCGGGGAGAGAGAGGAGGCTACTCCACGAGACAGAAGTTCGCTATCTCGTTCATTCGCGCGATAACTTTTCGACTTGCGTCAGTAAATTTACGGTCGCGATAGAGTTAGAGATCGAGAGAAAGCACAACGCTCGTGATACGTACGGATGCACGAGAACGCGGGTTTTGTCGGCGGCTTTATTTTTGGAAGTCGACGTCGATAGTGAGCGCGGGCGGTCGCGAGATTTCGGCGGCGGGACACCTGTTCCGTTTGGACCGGCCTCGCGGCTTTCCGCGCTTTTCCAACCGCCCCTCGTGTTAACGCGGACCTCATGCTCGTTTGGAACGCTTTTCCCAACGACCCACTCAGCCTGAGACGTTTCAACACGAATCTGTGCAGAGTTTAATGAATCGATTGATTTTTGGGGGCTGGGGGAATCAATTATTGAAATGGTTGGATAATAATCGACAAATCGAAAAAAATAATTTTGCTATTTATTCGAAGGCTTTTTGGGCGTTTGTTACGATTGTTAATAATCGTTATAATTATCAATTTAATTCAATGTATTGATCATTAATTAATTAATTCATTAAATTCGTTAATTATTAACTGACCGCTTAATTAATCAAATAAATGTATTAATTAATTGACTAATCAATTTAATCAATTAATCCATTAAATTTGTTAATTATTAACTGATCGCTTAATTAATCAAATAAATGTATTAACTAATTAACTAATCGATTTAATCAATTTAATCAATTTAATCCTATCAATTATCAAATAAATCTCTATCAATCCTAATTAACCTGATTATTCCTAGTCCTGATTAGTCTCCATTGTGCAATGCTTCCATTGGCTGTTTTCGCTTATTTTACATTTACTCTCTCGTTCCTTCTAATTATCCTAATTATTCTACGGTATTTTTTCTCTCTCTAATTTTCAATCTCCCCTCCCTCTTCAATAAATCCCTCCGAACTCTGAGGTCCATCGCTTTCACGTTTGAGTTTTCAGCCATCCGGCGTCCGAATGTTGGTTTTTTTGTTGTTTTTGTTTTTTTTTTCTTTTTCCATATTGTATATATATTTTTTTTCTTTTTCCATATATTTTTATTTTTTTTTCTTTTTCCATATATTTTTCTTTTTTTTCTTTTTCCATATATTTTTGTTTGGGTTTTTTTTCTTTTTCCATATATTTTTGTTTTTTTTTCTTTTTTCCATATACTTTTGTTTTTTTTTTCTTTTTTCATATAGCAGCGCGAGTGTAGATCGTGGTGCGTGGCCGATGCGAGGCGAAGCAAATCTCCGGGGTAGAGAGGCGTGTGGTAGGATTATCGGTGAAGATTGAAGCAGGTTGGTGCGCTGGGTGGTTCTTATGGCACATTGCCAATGGTCCGAACGAATTTAGCACCGCGGAACGCTGACTAACGCGCGTGGCATTCATTCAATAGCCGGCCAAAAAGCACGGGTTCGCTTATACACACGCGCCCCGTCATGATCGCTCTTTGGCTATGCGCGCCTCGGCCAACCTTTTTCTTCTTTTCTTCTTTACTGTTTTGTTTTTTTTTTTTTTCGAACGCGAATAAGATGGAGAGGGCAACACTCTTCGAAATGGATTCCGCCGATTGACTGCAGGATACACCGTTTAGCTGAAATCGAGGTTTTTTTCCCAGGGTGAAAGGTTCGTTTGGGTTCGTTTTGAGAAACACTGATTTTTCAGCCTTGAAACATTATTTTCTAAAAATTGTCGATTCTGAAGTTTGTTTAGGTTTGTTAATGAGGGATGTATTTGCTTTGGGGTGTTCGCGAGGTTCGAAATCTTAATTTTTATTGAAATATTTTTTTTACCCCTTAAGGAATGATTGCTTGTTCAATATTTTTCTTAATTGATTCTGAATTTGTAACCGATAAGCTTAGTTTTTATAGATTTTTGTTATATTTGAAAAAACGATGGATCTAATTTGTTAAATTGCGCTCTCGATTTTCGTCCCTTAAGGGTTGATTTTATAAAAACGCTGAAACATGTCATTTTTTACTTTCGACCAAAAGGCCAAATACGAATTTTCAATAATTTAACTTTAATTATCCAGAATATTTTGTACAATTTACATTTTTCGACTTAAAGAATTACGTAAAAGCTTCAGGAGCCCTTATTTTTTAAAATCCCGGATTTTCCGAAATACTTGCTTCCTCTTTAAAAAAGGAAGAATTTTTTACAAAAATTAGAATTTTCTATAAATAATTTTACTAATATATTTTCCACAGATAATTTTTATAATATCATTTCTACAAATAAAATCTTCAAATTTTTCTTTAAAACAGAAATAACTTTTCACTAAAAGAATTTGAGAAAATGATTCATAAAAAATGATAAATTTCTATAGATAATTTCCACGAATAAAATCAGCAAATTTTTCTTAATAAAAAAAAAACAATTTGTCAAAATATTCAAATCGTGTCTCCGAACGAATTTTACAAAATTCTTATATATACACACGCACACACACACACAAATGAATCAATACGAAGCAGAAGAAAAAATGAAGTTTGAAGGCTTCATGAAGCGAGTGAATGATCATTCGAGCATGAATAATTGAACATTAATCATAGGAACGAGTATCCTTAATTCGTCAACGAGTAAATGTCTCCGGCAGGGAATTCGTAAACCCAAACAAATTCAGCAAGTCGTTTCGAGGGGAAACCATAATTTTTCTTCCCGAGTCACCGGAACATCGAGAATAAAAAGAAGGCCGATGTACACGGGTCCCCCAAAAGTGTCTTTTTTTTTCGAGTGAGAAAGACAGTCGAGTATTAATTAACGAAGCGCGGGGCGCACAGATGAATGAAATCGTGAGTGATTCCCCGAACACGTTCCGCCACTCGGAGGGTCTTTTTTGCGCTTCCTTCCAACGCACAAAGAAGACGAAAAATTGAGGCCGGAAAAAAAGTAAGGAAAAGCTCGAGGTGGCTGAAAGAATCAACTCTCCCTCAACAGTCATCATCCACTTTCTTGCGGATTCGCGTTTTAACGAGCGTTCGGCGCGTGCCAGAAATCCTCGACTTTTTCTTTTTTTTTTTATTCACGAGCTGTCGCGCCATTTGAAGAAACTTCAACATCGAGTGAAAAAGAAAAAAAGTATTGCTACGAAAAAACAAGATTAGGTCTTCCTTTGTACTGTAAGCTGATTCATTATACGAATTACCATTTAATTTCTTTTTATACAATGCAAATACAAATAATATATAATTTATACAATACAAATAATACAAAGTAAAAATATAATCCTTTCAATTCTTGCTTCTAATTTCTACTTTATCTTAATTTTTTGAATAATTTTTTGTTTTATTATTTACTTTATTTTATTTTATAATTTAAAAAAAATAAAAATAAAGTAAAAAGTTAGAAGCAACAATAGAAAAAAAGAATGTTATTATTGCTTCTAATATCTACTTAATTTAAATATTTGTATTATTCTTTAATAAAAATAAAATAAAAGATAGTAAAATCTAAAAATATAAAAAACTGAAACAAAAAAGATTAGGTCTTCCTTTGTACTGTAAGCTGATTTACGAATTACCATTTAATTTCTTTTTATACAATACAAATAATACAAAGTAAAAATATAATCCTTTCAATTCCTCCTTCTAATTTCTACTTTATCTTAATTTTTAGAATAATTTTTTGTGTTATTATTTACTTAATTTTATTTTATAATTAAAAAAAAAATAAAAATAAAGTAAAAAGTTAGAAGCAACAATAGAAAAAAAGAATGTTATTATTGCTTCTAATATCTACTTAATTTAAATATTCGTATTATTCTTTAATAAAAATAAAATAAAATATAGTAAAATCTAAAAATATAAAAAACTGAAAGAAATGCAACGGTTCAGTAGAGAACGTCCGCAGCTTTCGGATTATGATATCCATACGTGACAGCAAATTTCCAAACGATAAAAATATTTAGTTATTTAGATAGGTTGTACCAGGGTGTTTATACGATGAGAACGCACACGCGTATAAAATACACAAACACGTGGGTATCGAGAGACACATGCGTTGAAAAGTGGGGGTGTACGACGTAGGGTAGAGTAGTTCGAGGGAGTAAAGAAAAGGAAGAGAAGAGAGACCCGGTGTGGCACATGCTCTTTCGTGTCCGTGGGGTGGACGCGTCGTGCCTCACCAGCATCAACCTTACTCTCTCTCCCTCCCTCTTTTTCTTGGTTTCTCGCTCTTTAACTCGGCAGCTGATGTGACGAAGAGAAATCAACGTTAGGGGTGGGAGACGACATCAACGACGAAGACCACGACGACGACCGAGTAGAAGAAGAAGAAGAAGAAGAAGAAGAAGAAGAAGAAGAAGAAGAAGAGGATGAAGATGAAGAACAAGAGGAGCCTGGTGTATATACGTGGGGGAGGAGACGAGGGAAGCTGGGGGAACTTCTCCTATATGTAGCCCCGAATCTCAGACGGTCCAACTACTACGCCCGAAACTCACGAGGCGTCAACATCCCTCTTCTTTATTCTCGGGCGCCAACCCACGCCGAACTTTCTTATCTTCATAATCGCTCGTGTCGTGATTCGCCAAGTTCGCCAACCCAACCTGTCTCGTCAAACTAAGTTTAAACTAAAAAAATAATAAAAAAAAAAAGAAAAATAAACAGCTAACGTTGAAGAAGAAATCTGATCAGTCGATGATTCTTCGCGTAAGCTACGTTTTCGATTCGGAAGAATTGAGGTGGTCACGTGATACGAAGTTTTCGATAAAAAATATACGAGAAGAACAAAAATAGGATTCCCGAATCCACAAACCCAAACGAACCCGAACAAACCCAAGTGTCTCTCTCGGGCTCTTCGTGTCTTCGTCTCTCTTCTCGGTGTGTGCGTGTTAGTTCTTCGGTGAGGTTATGAATCCCCCGGATTGTAACTGAACAGCTCAAAGAAGACAACCGGAAGTATAAATCGCTGAAGATCCAGGATTTTCAGGATCCGGAGGATCCAGAATCCAACGTTCGCCAGGCGTGATATCTTCAACATGCCGAGGGCTTTTCTTATTACTCACAGAAGATACAATGCTACGGAGGATTTTGATACCCCGGGAAGAGGTTAGTTCGTTTTTTTATTTTTTTTTAAATCGTTTTTTTTTTTTTGAAATATTTTTCATTTTGATCGTTTTACTCGTCTCGTTCGGAGGATTGAAAATGTTGCATTTATTTTTTAATACTCGGTTGGATTTGAATTTGTACCGGATGTTCGAAGATCCATCAGAGTTTTTGTAGCCAAAAGCAAGGAAAAACGAAAAGACACGAATTATTTTGAAATTTTACAGTAAATAATTTAATGGCTGTAAATGAACCTGAGTTAAAGACTTCATTAAATTTAACCTAATATTAAATTGATTAGGATTAATTTCAAATAAATAAACTGCGTTGTCTCATTTCCCAGTCAATTGATAAAATATAATATTAATAGTGGAAGGATTAATCTAAATAAAATTGAACTGGAATAAAAATCAATATATATTGAGATTTATTCATTCATTATTGGTAACAATAAAACGGTGAGACCGAATTTATTAAATTAAAAATTACAGAACGAAATATTTTTTTTATCGGGCAGTTCGAACAGATTTTCAGTGGCCGACAAAACCTCGTCGAACTTGATTTGAATTATTATTGAAAATGGAATAATTAAGGTTTCCAAGTGTTTATTTGTTATGAAATAAATAAATAGTATTTATTATTAAATAAGTATATTTATTTATTCATTTATTTAAAATTATTAAATAAATATATTTAAATATTACTTATTATTAAATAAATAAATAGTGAGGTTAAACACGCGCTACTTAATTACAAATTCGGAATTTACGATTCCCTCATGTTTTATTAATTTTTTGATGACCCAACGGTCCACCCAATAACATTTTATTTAACAATTCCAAAATAAAAAATGGCGAAGATTTAATCAGGAAAAAAAAAATTGAACGAGCGTCACGCGGCAAAACGAAACGACGCATACCGTCATGACGGCGTCAAGCTTCGTCTTGCCTCTCGTCGTCGGGTGCCCAACGACGACGACGCCGACGTCGGCACGCGCGTTCCCCGAGCTATTTCCGTTCTTCACCGAAAACGCGGAGCACCCGGCGATTCCGAACGATTGTCGTCGACGTCGTTGCGAATTCTAACCAACGTGCGCGTTTCAACGATTTTTCATTGATTTTCGGGCGAATTATTAAATCGCAGAAAAAAAATGTATCGTGAAGTTTCAGATGTGTGTCGTTTTTGTGCAATGGTTCCGTTTTGCCACGAATTTGATCTTTTTTTGGACCGAAAAAAATCGGTTGAATACGCGGCGGTAGAAACAATACGAGGAAAAATTTTTTTTTAATTTTTAACACTTTTTTTTGTGATTTTACGATAATCCAAAAAATTGTTCCAAGCAAACCCAAACATTCGGTGATTATTATTTTTTTAAAATATAATTTATGCGGTTTCCCTGAAATTTTATACTTTTTTAAAAAGATACATTTTCGAAAAGACGATTCTGACTTTTTTAAAGGGAAATTTCAAAATTGAGTGATCTGTCTTAAAATATATTTTTATACAAAATCAATGACAAATGTAACATTCGCACGTAAAAATAGGTATAGAAGAAAATGAATACGTTCAATCGTCGAAAAATCATTTTTATTGCAGAGATAAAAATGCGAACTTGTAAAAACTTTATTGACGATTCGGCATGGGCGTTTCGTCGTAAATGCTGAAAATAGAAGAATCGATGATTGAAAAATATGAAACTCGAAGAATACTAATGAAAAAACCTTGCGAAAAAAATATAAAACTGGAAAAAAATAAAATCCGTTTGTATTTTGAAAAAATAAGATGTAGGTGTCTATTAAATTTCAATTTATATCTAATAATAATAATTACTATAATTATCACTATAATTGCATAAAAGAATATAATTGATTTTACAGTTCGATATTATTAATATATTCATCACGAATTAATAATTATTTATTTGAATAACAAACTCAACCGATCAATTGATTAGTTATAATAATAATTATTATTATAAATATGATAAATATTACGTAATAATTCATAAAATAAATTATAATAGTATTAAATAATTATTAACATAATTAATGTACTTAGAAATAAAATAAATATTGGAGATTTATTTAACGAATTAATTACTAATTATTCCAGCTATAATCATTATTATTATTAATTATATTATTATTTTATATTTGATAATATAATCGATATAATAATTATATTATTATTACTATTATTATTATTATTATTTTCCCTTTTCTCATCTCGGTCCCGTAATAAATAATAAAAACATCATCAGATTTTTCATCCGACGATGAAAAATCGAACGAAATTTTAAAGAGGATATTTTTTTGACGATTTCCAGAGTACAGCCCGGATGGTGGGGTGAGATTGGCAGGTTACGGTGGTGGTCAGCCGACCTCGGACGGTGCGAGTGACTGTGGAAGCGAGACTTCCTCGGATTGTCCGGAGGAGCTTTACAACCTGACGAAATTGGCGGAAGTGAGTCTCGCGGCTGCGGCTGGTACTCTCGTTCATCCGGGGAGCAACGTCTCATCGAGACGTTACCCGGAGGATGGCCGCGCACACGTGGACCGATGGGATCATCGTCGTCGACGAATCGACGAAACGTCATCGACATCGTCAACATCATCTCGCAAACAAATAGTTACACAGTCGAGCGATTTATCGCGCAAGGTCGAAACCCGAAACGAAGGTCGTTCAGAGGTCACGAGTAGGGAAACGAGCAACGAAGGTCGGTTGGAGGTCACGAGTAGAGATACGAACAACGAGGGTCGTTTGGACGTCACGGTTAGCGATACGAGCGGTCAAGGTCGTTTAGAGGTCACCGGCGAGGAAACGAGCAGCGAAGGTCGTTCAGAGGTCACCGGTAACGAAACGAGGGAAATGAGCTTGCGCGAAAGAACGCGGTTGTTTTTCGAAAGAATCGAAAGCGAGATACTCGAAAATCGTAATTCTTCGCGAGTCGAAACTCGGGATCAAAATTCCATCAGGAATGATCGAGAAAACCAAGTTCCAGCGAAGAATCTTCGTCAAGACGAGGATACCCGTCAACAGCAACGGACCGTTTTGACCTTGTCGAGAAAATCAAATTCCGTTTCCTCTTCGTCAACTTTCTCGTCGCCCTCGTCCTCATCCTCGGAAGGCTCGAAATCGGACGACAGCGAGGATCACGAGTGTCCGGATTGTGGAAAGAAATATTCGACCTCTTCGAACCTCGCGAGGCATCGACAAACCCATCGCAGCCTCGGCGACAAAAAAGCTCGACGATGCCCCCACTGCGATAAAATTTACGTCAGCATGCCGGCGTACAGCATGCACGTCAGGACACACAATCAAGGATGCAAGTGTCACTATTGCGGAAAATGCTTCTCGAGACCCTGGCTTCTTCAAGGTCACATCAGAACTCACACAGGTTCGTCAAATTACCCAACCTCAACGAGTTATCGTCAAGTTTCCAACGTTACGAGTTCTGACTACTTTGTTTGGGCAACGCTAACACTATTTTACCATTTTTATATTATTTTATTACTTTATTATTATTTTGCAACTTCTGACTAATTTGTTCACAGCTTTGACACTTTTTTATAATTTTCAATGAAAATATAATATATATTACGAATTTTAGATAATTGTACATATTTAACACCGTTTGATAACATCAGTTTCCCTAGCTATATCTCTGTTCCCCTATACTCCACCCGTTTGTCTTACATTCATATCCCTTGCAGTCCATTTTTCAAAAAAACACGTAAAAATGTCTAAAACACCGGAACAAAACCCAAACAAAACCCCAAATAAACGCAACCAAAATTCAAACGAAGCGTATCAACTTCAAACCTAAGCCGGTATCAAACGAACTCAAAACCCAAACACATCCTTTCCCAAAGACAATGTTACATAAATCCAAACCCAAACAAAACCCAATAAGTCCGAAACAAAATCCAAATAAAGCGTATCAAATTCAAATCTAAGCTCGTACCAAACAAACCCAAACAAAATAATCCAAATAACCCAAACAAACCCAAACAAATGGAAAACAAAATAATCCAAATAACCCAAACAAACCCAAACAAATGGAAAACAAAATAATCCAAATAACCCAAACAAACCCAAACAAATGGAAAGCAACATAATCCAAATAACCCAAACCGAGCCCAAACAAACCCAAACAACGAAACGAATAATTTTTCAGGTGAGAAGCCGTTCAAGTGTACCATTTGCAACAAGGCATTCGCGGACAAGTCGAATCTTCGTGCGCACGTGCAGACCCACTCGAACACGAAGCCCCACGTTTGCGGTCGTTGCGGCAAGGCTTTCGCACTGAAATCGTATCTCTACAAGCACGAGGAGTCTTCTTGCACGAGAGCTCACAATCGCGGCTCATCCTCGGAGAAGCGAGAAACATCGACCAGTGGATCGTCCGGTTCAGCCCAAAACGTCCGGTTACCTGAAACGCCTGGTCTTACGGCGTCACCTACCAGCGTCATTGTTCAATGTCCAAGCGGTACCAGAACGATAGTGGAATCCCCCCATTCAACGATAATACGACACACGAAAAATCACTCGATCAGCTCCGATCAAGTCCAATCCTCCTCGAAACGTCAATGTCGCGAAAGCGCAACTTCGTCCAATCAAGTCCCGAAAGAAGCGATCACCAACAACAGCCATGAGCAAAGTGAATATCTCTCGAGGATGGTGATAAGGACCTCCGTTATATCACCCAATCCGGAACACCTCGTTCGTCTCGGCACCACTGGGGGAACCTTAAACGTCAAGAAATCAACATACGATTTTGCAAATCCCGCTAGAACTTCGGCATTCTCGAGACCGATCAGCCTCAATCTCGCCATTGCTTGAAACGTCACGAAGACAGCTTGGAAAATTAAAAATACACGAGGAGAAAACGAACGAGTCCAAGAAACGTTGTGAGAAAAAAAGATTGAAAAAGGAAGGAAGAAATTATATGGTGGAAGAAAAGAAATAAAGAAGAAATTAAATATTGCAAGAAAAGAAACAAGGAAGAAATAAAATATTTCGAGAAAATAAACAAAGAAGAAATTAAATCTTGCAAGAAAAGAAAACAAAGAAGAAATGATATTTTGCAAGAAAAACAAATAAAGGCGGAATGAAATATTGCAAGAAAAAAAAACAAGGAAGAAATAAAATATTTCGAGCAAGCAAACAAAGAAGAAATAAAATATTGCAATAGAATAAAATAAAGAAGAAATGAAGCGTTGCAAGAGAAAAAAAACGAAGAAGAAAAGAAAACAAAGAAGAAACAAATCGCAATACTCCACGGATCTAGTTGGCAAGCAACTCTTGGATTTTTAAATTGTTGCTAAAATTAAATAAATATTGGAAAGCCTAGCTTACCGATCAACATTGAAGACTTTTTTTTTTACAAATGACGACGTTCCACGGTGGATCATCGTTTCGAAGAAGAAAAAAAACTCGGAATCGAAACAATTTAAAGAGTTTCTCGTGGAACGATTACAGAATACCAGAAAACGATGAAAAAGGATGAAAAGTTGAATTCTCATTGGTCCTTGATCCAAAGAGTGACAAGTTTCACTGCGTGTGTTTCAAGATTTATATCGACTGTCTCGAACCTCCGAGAACAATGAAAGACGTTTTTGAAAGATCAACGTTTTTCAATAATCAACGATCATCCTAATAGGGACCACATAGCGTTTAGAACCGCGATTAACTTTTATGAACGAATCGTTTCCGCAAATACAGGGAGGATAACGGATGTCTCATCGATGAGATTTGTGTGACGAAAACGGACAAAAAAAAAATGGCGAAATCGTGATTATCGTGCCTTGAATAGTTTTAGTGACGAAATGAGTCGAGAAAGTACAGTGAAGCGAAGGGAAGATGAAAAGTGGAGAACCCTCGACGAACATATGCGGCATTCGTGTACTTATCTAATTAAGCCAAAAAAAAAGGATTTCGAATAAAGCCTTTTTTTTGTTCTTTCGCGTAGGAGCTTCGAGTGTAAATCCGTATCTATAGTTTAGATCTTTTTTTCTTATTTCGTACGTCCGGACGAACCCAAACAAACCGTTTCTACTTTTAGTTTACTTTCCAAGGACGAACTCAAACAAACCCAAACGCTCCGTTTCTACTTTTAGTTTACTTTCCAAGGAGGAACCCAAGCAAACCCAAACAAAATTCCGTTTTTTTTCCTCGTATCGTTCGCTCTTCCTCTTCAGGAAGGACGTACGATGTGAACTTGAGATTTTGTTCGGGTTTGTATAAACTCGAATGAACCGAACCGGAATCGGTATTAAACGAACCCAAACCGTAACTCAAGGAAAGGCAAGGAAATCCCTTCGCAAAGAGAATCTCGCGTTAATCCAAACCCAAACAAATTCAAACCTAAAGCCAACACGCATTCCTTCCCAAGGAAAATCGCATGCAAACCCAAACAAACCCAAACAAATCAAAAACTAAATAAGTCCAAAACAAAATCCAATCGAATCGTATCAACTGCAGACCTAAACCCGTATCCAGTCAACTCAGAACCAAAACCCAAACAAACCCAAACACATCCCTTCCCACGAAAAAACTCGTTCAAATTCAAACCCAAACAAATCAAAAACCAACTAACTCTAAACCCAAAACCCAATCAAACCCAAACAGATCGAAAACCAAGTAATTCTAAACCCAAAACCCAATCAAACCCAAACAAATCGAAAACCAAATAATCCCAAACCCAAATCCAGGATATTTGAGGATTAAACAATTTCTGTTTGGACGATACTTTAGTTCATATTATTATCGTATTTTGTTTCGCGTGCCCTTCCTAAGGCAGCTACAAAACCTCGTCTCGCGCGTTGCAAAACTCCCCCCCCCCGCTTTTTTTTCTTCCCCTCTCCATAATTATCACTTTTTATTTTTCTTCTAATATTCTCCTATCTTTAAACATTGTTTTTGTCCTTTATTTCGTAAATCCGCGGGATATGAAAAATCCGTGGTGAAGAGTGTCCAACTAGTCGAAACCGTTTCGCGTGGGATCGCGAGACTCGTCTCGACGATCGATGACCAAGCAATGGATCCGAGCGACGGATCTTTACGATATATATACACCCGCGACGATCAAGACGCGAAAAGATCGATTTGCCGAGTTTAAAAGAGCGCGAAACGAGAATAATAATAATAATAATAATAATAATAATAATAATAATAATAACAATAATAATAATAATATAGTGTAAAAAGCTCTTTTTAAATGGGAGATCTTTCGGGAGGCTAATTCTCTGAGCCCTGCGTCCTAGTCACCTCTGTAAACCATTTATCGATTAATTATCGTCGAAACGAATATTTATTCCGACGTCCACGTATAATGTACATAGACCATTCCCAACTGATTTTCTACTAGATCTAGAATTGTAAATAGTCGTTGAAAGCAGGAGGAAAAAAAACCATGGATAAACTTTGTATTACAAATGTTCACGAATATTTTTTAGATACGAATTATCGTCGTCGTCACCGAGTGCCTTATCACGCGATCTTCGTCGTTTTTTAATTTCTCTCTTCCACGTTCTTCATCGTCTTTGTCTTGTTTTCTACGAAATGTGAAGATCTTGTCAATCGAGAAAAATAAATATATATGAATTTATGAAAAGAACAATATATGTGTTATTATTGTTTTCTACATGACTAACCAAAATAAACACAAACTAATTGTATTATTGAATATATTTTTTTTTGTTCAATCACCGAATTGCACAAGAATAATTAAGGGTAAAAAATGGAAAAGGTGGAGGTGGTCGTAGCGAGGGAAGATATCCTACACAATTAAAACGAGGCAATGAAAAAATTTCATTTAAAAAAAAAAATGAATTTACCAAAAAATTAAAAATGTATTAAAAAATTATATAAAAAATTCACAATTTGTTTAAAATTATTCGAATGCATTAAAAATTACTTAAATTTGTGTAAAATCCTCAAAATTTATTGAATTTATTTAAATTAATTAAAAAAAGGAATTTATTCAAGAAATATCCAACTTTCCATTACCGAAAACGACTTAATCTTCCCTTTTTTCCGGTCGACATAGGTCAATAAAAATAATTTTTCATCCCGCAATGGAATCCCCCTGAAAAAAAAAATGACGCACGGTCTCGAGAAGTACGGACATCGAAGTTTATCATAATTTTTCGAATCATGAAGTAGGAACAAAAAAAAAAATCGATTCAACTTGTACGCTGATAGATCACGAATAGGATCGTTGTGCAAGCCCCACTTGTTCCTTTCCCCGGGTAGCCTTGTATAGCTCTTCTACGTCTAAATAAACAACGTATCGTTGTCTTTGACCAATCGATCGGAATGAATAATTGGGCCAGTAGTAAGAGACCACCCCCTCCCCCTCCGCTCTACGATCTCCCCTCTCCCCGGGAGAGGTCAACGCGGGTGGTGCAAGTGGAAGACTGTCAGAAACTGAAGGAACTTCGAATCGATGCCAATGCCCCGATGAATCGGAGATCCATCCGCCAACCCCGATTGGGCAAGAAAAATAGAAAGAGAGAGAGAGAGAAAAAAGTGTATCGGAGGCTCGAGTTTCGTAACAGCCAAGTGCAATTAACACGCCTAATGTTTCGTGTAACGACATACGTACGATGATCAAGTTCTTCGGGACGAAACGCTGGATAGAGAGGGATGGAGGGGAAAGGGAGGGGGAAAAGACCAGATATGACATCAATATGTGGATGATATAAAGATCACTGGGCTAGGCTATGTTAGAAAGAGGTTTCTCAGAATCGTTCTCGCGCTATCAGCCTCAGTACGAAATTCTCTTGGAACGTTGAAGGGGGCCGTTAAGGAAGAATCGTCTTGGGGCCGATATTCGACCGCCGGAACTATCATCGGTGCGTACTCACCGGGGTACACCGATAGATTGGAGAAAGAGGTGGGACGACCACTCTCCGGTTGGTCCTCGTCGAGGTAAAAGTCAGCTGAAACGATGAGAGTCCTCGGGGATCGGAGTATACTGGCGATGCTCATGCTCGCTAATGTCGTACTTGGAAGATACCGTGTAAGTATTTTTTTTCGTGGTTTCTTTGATGGAGATCATTTATTCATTTTATGGGACGATTAACTTTTTTTTTGATTAGTTATTATTGGTTCGAGTAATTATTGAGTTAGGATTTTATGAAATATTTATTATTATTATTTTTTGATTAATTATTTATTATTATGAATTTTTTTATTGATTCTTTCTTATGATTAATTTATTGTTTATTATTTTTGATTATGAATTTTTTTATTGATTCTTTATTATGATTAATTTATTGTTTATTATTTTTTATTATGAATTTATTATTAATTATTTATTATTATTGTTTTTTTTATTAATTATTGAGCAGTTCATAAGTGGTGGAAGAATTATTACTTAGTGGTTTATGGATGGGGGATAGTTTTCGAGAATTTTTTTTTTTACCAATTTTTAAGGAAATACAGGACCTTTTTTTTGACTTTTGAGAAAAGAAAACTTTGGCAAATTTCTTCTTCACACTTAAGGAAAATGTGGCAATTTTTTTTTGTTACTTTTGAGTAATTTTAAAGTAAAATTCTGCAGATCGCTCTTATATTTATCATTCAATTAAAAATTTAGTCTTTTAATGTTTCATCTGTTAATGTTTTATTTGATTTTCGTACTTTAATATTTTGTATTTTAATATTTTGTTTTTTCATATTTCGTTTTTTAATATTTTGTTTTTTTAACAATTCGTCCTTCAATATTTTATCTCGAAAAATGTGCCCTTTAAAAATTTCATCGCGAGTTATCAAGCTCCGGAGAAAGTACTTACGAAGCTGATAGACGTCTCGGACGCCACTACGTCACAGAAAAAAAAGTTGTAATTCACTTTCGGTCCTTTTTTTGACTTCTTTTCTTTTTTTTCGTTCTTTCTTTGACCGGTCGACGCGAGGAGACACACCGCACGGGTCAAGCGGTCAAAACTATTCGCCGAAATTTTTTTAAATGCGCCGCGATAAGCTTGCGATCCGAGAAACATTTATTTTTTCATTCGTTTCGAGATCAAAAGTTCATAGTGATAGAGCTATGGAGCGATTAGACGGACCCACATTTTCTACGAGTCCGCGAGCGTTGCCCCTGGTTTAATATCTTTTACCCCCTTGCATGCGAATCTAGCACGATTTCAATATCGATGACGGGATGCCTTGAATTGGAAAATAAAGCAAAAAAAAAAAAAAACAACAACAGACAACATTTTTTTTCAAATAATGAAAAACAGGAAAAAAATGAATTTAAAAAAATTATAAGTTTTTAAAAATAAAATAGGCAAAAAAAATAAAACACAAAAAAGAAATGAATTCCGAAATAAAAATTCTCAAGACAAGAATAAAAATCAAACACAAATATTTTTTTTCAAATCACGAAAAAAATTAAATGAAAAAATAATAATTCAAAAAATGAAATACGATAAATAATAAAACGCAAAAAAAATGAATTTCGAAATAAAAATTCTCAAGACGCGAATGAAAATCTAGAAAAAAAACCTATTTTTATTTTACCTGAAAGATACTCTTTTTTCTCAATGAGAATAGATTTTTAATGTGCTTAATTAATTCTAGGGGGAATCAAGATTCAATGGACTTTCGAGCAGTTCTCGCCAAGAGATTAGAGCGCCGGAGACAATCCATGAGAAGCCCTCGTCCTACACGGACTTCGAAACGGTGAAAAAGCAACCCATCTTATGAGAAACACGTGCACGTTGCTTCCTCGTTTTATTTCACTCGCAAAGCCAGATTTCTTCAGCAGCGACCGGTATTTTATTCAAAATTATTATTCTAACCAATACAAATTTTATCGCAGCGTTACATCGCGTACAAAAATCCTGACGAGGGAATTTGTTATTTGATGAGGATGAGGGACGATGAAATCAGGGAGGATCCTCTCAGTCAACCTCGCGTCGTTTACGCTTCGACTATTCTAACGAGGATAGAGGTAACGAGTTGTTTCTATTTTTATTTTTTTATTGAATTTTTTTTGTATTTTTATTTTTTCACTTGAATTTTCATTTTTTTATTGAATGTTCCTCCTATTTTTATTCTTCACTTGAATTTTTCTTATATTTTTATTTTTTTATTGAATTTTTCTTGTATTGTTATTATTTTTATTTTCATTTGTCAGTTCAATTTTCCTACTATTTTTATTTTTGTTATTTTTATTTTTTATTCAATTTTTTGTCTCTCGCACGATCGAAATCTTGTTCGTAAAAAACGGAAAACGCGAAAGTACGTTCGAAGGCGAATCATGAATGGGTGGCGTAAATTCGTTGGCTGAAAAAATAAAAAAAATGTTTTCAAAAGAGAACTCTGATGTACAGGCTTGGCGATTAGTCGGAGATCGAATCGTATCTTTTTGCAAAGATTCGAGTATGAATCTGTTGCGAGAGAGCAGACCGGTACCAGCGCGTTCGCGAAACGAAATATCGAAAGACGAGGATGGGACGATAGAAACGAGAGCTCGAAGAAATAATGATCAGGGGAGGAGCGTGGCTGAGAGAACGAAACGTCAATCCATGTCCCATCGTCCGGGAAGATTCAGGGGACAAACGCAGTCCCAGTATTTGAATCTCGGGACGGATGGACAGAAGGAGGGAAAGGCGGAAGCGGAAGCAACGGATTACTCGTCCAGAGCTGTAGTCAGTTAGTACCGATTTTTATTACACTCAAGGATTCATAGAAATTGTAACGAATTACTGCGATATCCAAAAAAATGGGGATTATTGAAAAAACCATTAATTTTGAAGAAATTTTATTGGAAAATCATTTGAAATTTTATTTGGATGAACATTATCGAGAATGTGTACAAAATATCGTGAAAAAATAGTTATAACAGGAGACGTCACAAACGAGATGAAAAAGCGAATTTCTTTAAAATTACATCAGTCGTTCATTTTTTAAATTAAAATTTATTTTTTTTATTTTTTAAAGTTTTTTTTTAAATTACATAAGATAAATATCATAAGATGATATCATAAGAAAATTACATAAGATGTTTTTGTACAATTTGTATATTATTTTTTATTTTAAAAAAACTCGGTTTTTTATTTGATTTGTGAAATCTCCTATTATTACTATTTTTTTTAGTGGAGAAAAGACGCGCGTAGTTTCTTCCCAACGAAAACACACACGTATATGTACGCGTGTCAACCGATACTCAGATTCATATAAGTGGTATACACTTTCCGGGAAAACTATACGAGATATCAATATGAATCTAACGCTATTATTTATGTTAGGCAAAAACATATTCCAAGCGCACCCATTGAATCTCTATAGCATATAAGAAGCTTACCCTACGACCTTTTGAAATTTCGTAATTTTTGAGATTCCAGAACAGTGGCCGGGGTAGTCGAACATTTCTTTTCTGTTTAAAAAGTATTGAAAGGGTATATTTAATCGAAATTTGTCAGCTGATTACGAATATCAACGAATTTTCGTCCATAGCACAGCACAAAGCAAAAAAAATCGTGATTTTAGAAGTTTTTTACCATTTTTTCATGGAAATTTTGGGTTTTCGGAGAAATAAATGGTATATTCGTGTTCAGGGGATAAAGTTACATCGAAATGGACTAATAAAAAAAATATTTAAAATCCAAAATTTTTTTTCGATTTTTGGGGACATTACGTTTTTTCACTTAATCATCCGTATCTTTTTTCCCTTTAGGATTCAGCACTCCATCCTGCGCTTAATCTCTTCGTTATGATTTTCTCGTCAAAATCCTTTTTTAATCATTAAAATCCGATGATTTTTCGATTTTTGGCAGAATTTCAAAGTTGGACCATCGAT
>JAPYZI010003028.1:0-20377 GCA_030523105.1 Ophioninae sp. A BG-2022a | reverse complement strand
TTTTTTTTTTTTTTTGTTTTTTTTTTTTTTTTTTTTTTTTTTTTTTTTTTTTTTTTTTTTTTTTTTTTTTTTTTTTTTTTTTTTTTTTTTTTTTTTCAAAAAAAAAGAAAACCACTGTAGTTCCTCACCGGCGTGGAAATGGCGTTTTTTTATCTGCAAACTAGGACGGCTCCAATAAGAGTGAATGCCGTTGAAGTTTCCGTCGGTGAAGTGCAATGACTTTATTCCTTCCTCAACTCCATTATTATTGATTGTTATATTTCGAAGATTCGTTATAGATTGCTAAATTAAAAACCCAAATACAACTTTTATGTATTATGTATCAGAAAAATGTAGACATTTTACTAATTTAACACAAGAATCATGTTCTTTGCATCCTTACGATACAGCTTTCACGGTATTACTGGAACCATCAAACCAAAAGTAGAATCGTGGATTTATCAGTCTGGATCATATCGTACACATTTAGCTTTACAAGAAAGCTCATTTAATAATTAATTAAGACTTTAAAAGGTTTTTTCTGATTTTAATCAAATTTCACGACATTGGCACTTGCTTGACTGAAGTTTTGTCTGTCACTGTATATCTGTTCTAACTAACCAATAAAAAATTTCCCATTTTCTCAATTTAACGAATACGTTCCAATTATCTCATTATTATCAATAATCACCCTAAAACCGAATATACATTGCATTCTAAAATGATTTCTGATTATCTCATCATTTAGATACATCGAAATTTTGATCTCAGCCTAATAAATCGCTCGAACCTAAATTATGATGATACAATATTTTTTAATTCTGTGGCGATGTGGTTCGACTCGGTTTCTAAGCACCAAGATCTGCGCAACACTCGTTCCATAAGTAACAGAAAGCCATATGGCTGTAACAACTAAATAATCTAGTGAAAAATTCTATAATAATTCACGTAATTCAATTCAGTTATTCTATCAATAACAATCGGATTTCAAATTGTCAAAAATTTTGGTGATTCTTTTCACCATCTATTCGGTAAACCCTGACTGTCATAAAATTGATGTTTGTGAGGGAAATGTCTTGCTCTGTTGATCGTCGATCTAGTTTCTAAAGGGAAGCATCATCAGAGACGTAGCTTTGAGAAGTTGGCATACTTGCAAAATAAGAGATGATTTGTGTGCTCAATGAGTGTTTATCCATTGTTGTTGCCAGCGTCGTTCTTACCCTCAATCTATTATTATTCAACATAGACCCGCAACTATCCGTTTCTCCGTCCCGCTTCACCCCCGGAGCTTCACCCATGATGCTCCCGAGTAATCTATGTAGATGTGCAGAGTAGACGAGAGCGTGAATAAGCAATTCCGGACGATACGCGGGCCTGTCATTATTCTCGCATGAAGAATTCAGGCTCGCGAGTGACGCTGTTAGCTGTGCATTGTAATATAGGAAAAGAGTCAAGGGATTCGACTATGGAACATCGCTTGATGGCTCTTCGCTGCGAGAATATTATTATATCAAGAGCTCCGTTTGCCACGGCAACGTACCTTGATGTTGTGCACGGTGGTATAGAAGTGTAGTGGATGCTCCAGAGCTACGACTGTGCATAAAGCTCGTGAGGTCAAAGAGCCTGTAAAGAGTCTAGCCCACTGAAGAGAAAGTCGACACAGAAGGAACGAAAGAAAGGAACCAAACTCCAAACCAAACGCCCTCGGTGCGTCGTCTGCTGCACCTTTGGTGTTTCCCGGATGTGCTCTCAGAGAAAATACGTCGTTTTCACACCATTCTCATGTCTTTGCAATTACTGAAATAAATATACTTGTCGTTTGTGATGCTCCCCTTAAGATTCTGAAAGTCATCAGCATTGTTACAATATATCGACAAGCTCAGTGAAAATCGTGATTCCATTAAAGATATTGAATAAAGGATTGGTCTATTAAGGAATAAGCAAATAAATAAAGAATTTGTTTATTAAGAAACGAAGCAATCCTTTATTCATATTCTTGATAATGAACCATTCATTAATTATTATTAACCCATTTATCAACCTAATTCGTTCATTTGGTAAAATACTCCCTTCCTTCAGAGATAACAAAAATTAGGGGATTATCGAAAAATAAAACCATTGTACTGGAACAGATCCTTACTGGAATGTTCCCTTAATTCTAGTTTTATTTTATCAATACATCCATAATGGAATGCTGACTAGGCTAGATGAATTTTCATTCTGTACCACAAAAATTGATGAACGCCTTCTGGGAAAAAATACGAAATCAACGCATGATATACGTTATTCTGAGGATTGCTTGATCTCTTGGAAATGGTTTTTCAGTAGATAAAAAAACTACAGAATTTTTTTTATGTCTGTTCGGTTCCAACGAAAATGTCACTTCGGAATCAATAAATAATACGAATAAATGAAGAGTCATAGAAGAGAATCAATAAATAATACGAATAAATGAACAGCGCAAAATATAGAAATTAGCTAAAGCTAATTTCTATATTTTGCGCGATTTTAATACAAAAAACTTTAAATACACTAGTTTCTACGTTTACAGTCGCAAAAAGCACAGCAACTATTCAAGCCAATGCAAACTTAGCGATTAACCATCAAACTCCGTCCCACTTTGATGGCATTATTCAGCTCCTTTCTTTTAATGCACTGTTAGACTTTGTACGAATACTTCTTAATCTCAAAATCTCATCACTAAAGTCTTAGGATTCATACCAGGCGATGTTAAACCTGAAAATATATATGCCTGAGAATGTACGATCGAAAATCCTGGCAGTGAAAGAATGACCCGAAAGAATTGACCTAAAAGAGGATCTACGTAGTGAAAAAGAGAAATGGGAGCTAAACTCGCTTTGCTATTTCTCTCATTCAAGATGTCGACGTGGAAATGGATATTCGTAATGGATAATCTCCAACGTGGATGCAGTGCAGACTCAAGATTTTTGTCTTCCAGGAATGTTACTTGTCGTGTAAAAGATTAAAACCAGCTTTGCATTTGGCCCAAATGGTAATCGAGAAATCTTGCAAATGGAAGGAAATAATGTTTGTTATCGACAAGAAGTGGGGATAAGAGTTAAAACGCGAGCTGAGAAAGAAGTAGTTAGAGTTTGCAAAGAGGGACAGCTAAAGTACTCACAAAAAGAATCACTGCAGTAGATTAAAAAAATTTTCTCGACGACGCAAGCGGAAATCCTGGATCGAGAGCGCTTCTATTTTCATCAGCCTCCGGCTAAAGGCCTTGCAGCTCGGCTATGCGGAAATAGGTTTCCTTGGGCTCTGCTGAACGTTTCGTTGTTCCACTGCACGAAAGCTTCTACAGTTTTGATCTCACTCTTTATTGCCTTCGAAATTCCATTTATATATATCCACGGACACACGTATAAACGGATATATACAGGGTGGGCCATTTCATGTACTTTTGGATACAAACATTACAACTTCTGAAACTGAATATCCAGACACTTTTCTATGTAGTCTTTCAACGGGAAGTTGGTTTTAGAAAAAGTAACAATTTTCTTTTTAAATATTGTACAACTTTACTGCTGAAATATAATTGTAAGAGTATTTTTACATTGAGGCATATATTAAATATTCATGAACATTAACATTTCTGAATAATGCCTCATTCGTCTTCGTTGATGTGGTGAAGGCCGCTATTTGGAGTTTTTGGCAGCTAAATACATGCATCTTTAATTTCTGTGAAACGATATCCTTCAGATGCTATATTCCAGCTTACAATTTAAATCAAATTTTCATAAACTAATAAAATAGTATAATGGGAAAACGAACAAATTTTGTCATTTCGTCAAAAAAAAAAACAGTATTCAATTAAAGCAGTACTGAATTATTGATGAGATTAAATTAAATTATTTATTTATTTGAATTAAATAAAAGCAATTTGAAATTGAAACAAGGCAGTATTAAATTACACAGTGCTATTAAAAAGCAGTATTTAATTAAATATAAGCTTATAAATGATTTTTCTTCGCAGTCACATAACATCGCTATCAAATGATAAAACTTTTTATCCTAGACTACCCCAAAATCATCAAACATCATAGTATATATCTATAAACTCCTCGGCAGTCATATTTTTAAATTTATACAAATGACATATTCATTTAGAAAGTGTAGACGTTGAAAGTTCCTCTTCAAATGTGCATTATTGCGATACAGCAGATACCTACCCCATTTCTCGATACACATTTTCCTGGTGTATGAAAATCACAATATCTTTAGGCAGACATCAATCTGAACAGGATCATCCATCGCTCATGACAGGTGAACGAAGGATTAATTGTTGGGCATAGCATTGTGGATTTGTTGCGAGAAAGAGAGAGAAAGAGAGACAGAGAGAGGAGATCGTGAATCGTTTCTTGATTATTGCGATTTGGATCGATATGGAAGAATCGTTTGACAACACTGGATCCAGAGGAATGAAGTACGAGCGACATCGACTGTTCTATAGAGGTTGGCGACTTTAGCGAGTAAATAATCATGACAGGCCTGAATGAATGATAACTCGGAGCGTCGACGTATATTCCGATGGCGTCACAGTGTTTAAACCCGTCGTCGCGTTTGGAATGAAAAACTACAACTGTATTTTGGCAAAAATATTCCTGACAGACAGCGAATGGGTTGTGCGACTGGGAGGGATAGTCAAACGCAATCAACGTTAGCACGTTCTCACTCATTTTTATGTGTATTTCTGTACAGAGTGACCGGTAGTTCGAAGCTGTTCCCTGAAATAGGTCATTTTGTAAGTTATTTTGAATCAAACAAAGGCTCATCAACTAGGGATAAAAATTTAATAGTTGCAATTAGTTATGATGGTTTTACGATTTTTCAGACATTTTTCTAGGAATTATTACCAAAAACGAATAATTCAATAAATGCCAAAATAAAAGATCGGCCGATTAAGATTTTTCATCTCCAAGATTATACCAAGTTTAAGCTTTCATTGTTTTTTTTTTAATATCATTTTCAATACATTTGTCTACTCTCAGAAAAGCGACGAATTTCGTTAAATCCCGCCAACTAGTTGTCCAAATTCCATAGTTACTGACTAATTATGGCTTCACGATTTTTTAGAAATATTCAGACTTGTCAATGCAAATAATTTTTCAAAAATTGTGCTCTCTGGTTATTCGATTTATACTTTTTTGAAAGCAGACAAATAAATGATAGCATTTAAAAAAAATGTAAATTTTGACCCCTCGACTGTACTTAATTTAATTTAAATAATATCTAAAATTAGCACTTTCAAGGAATACTTCAACTTATTTGTCACCCTGTATACGTGCAAAATTTCTAGACGAGCAAAATCTATTACCAGAAATTGAGCACAAATAATATAAAAAGGCAATAACCGAAGGTTTCAATAGTATAACTATTTCCCCACATCAGCGATCGATAGTCCGGAAAAGGGAATTGAACCGAAAAGACAATACCGGACGGAGCGTTGTTAAGCCCTATCGGCATAGACATTACAAGGGTGATCTGTTTCCGTCTCAGTTTGTAATGCAGATAACGGTACTGGCATGATAGGTGCACCTGCGAGTCGGCACGACGCAACCGAGTGAGCGCATGGTTGAATCTTCCTCAAGCATAAATAATGCAGACACCTCGTAAAGCCGCAAAGCAAACTACCTATGCACAGCAGTAACATGGAACCACAACGTTCACGTAGTTTCAATACATTTTGTCGATTTTGTGCCGGTTCATTTCAATAACTATATCTATCCACGTATGTGTACAATGCATAGTGTATTCTACCGAGAACTCTTCAAAAGCTACATGCCTGGCGCTACCAAGGTGTATATTCTCATATGTCTACTACGAATTCGCCCCGAATCGTGAATCTTGGCCTGAGGCTTAGCAGGTTCTTTCCTAGTTTGTGCATACACATATATACAGGGTGCCCGACGAATGGACGTTCCAAGACCTTTGAAACATTTATCGAATTACAATTCGTCGACTTGTTCTGTTATTCGATGAATTGTTCTGGAACAACGGAAACTTTCAAACATGCAAAAAATTAACTCAAATACAAACAAAACGTAGCAATCAATACCCAAAACCAAACATTACACCACATATATGTCCATTCACAGCAAAAATACGCAATTCAATGAATTGTTATTCGATGAATTGTTCTGGAACAATTCATCCAGAACAATTAATCGCAATTTTCTTTGCAATTTTCAATAAACCATGAAAGGAAATGTAACACCTTAACCTCTCAGTGCTTCCGCACATCTCCTCGTAACATAGATAATTGTTTGTCAGAATTCGATATGGAGATAGCTGCAAGTTTCCGTTGTTCCAGAACGCGACAGTATCGAATATCTCACTACATCCGCACTTTCAGTCTTGACAGAAATTCCAAAGTTTTCATCCTCGGATGGGCACATCGTTAGGGATACGAGGAGAATATATACGAGGCATATCTTGGTCAGGAAATAGATCAACCGTTTATAACGCTGCACATAAATCCGGATACAGGTTTTTTCACAATCGTCTATCAAGTTTCCCGAATGGCGTGACTATCAGAGCATGTGCACCGTGCCATCATCACACTCATGTAGGCGCCGCGTGCAACTTTCCCGAAATTTCAAACGCAAACGCTTAAACGAAATTCTAAATTAGCCAACATGTTTGGATATACCGAAGTATGATAGAAATCGCCTACACGACGATATCTATCATTCAAAAGTTTCATCTTTCGTGCAAGCGTAATTCCTGCCAGGCAAACGTCTACAGTGATATTAGTATATATTGGGATAGTTAGTTTTGAGAGAATTTCTGATAAAATTACGATTTTATTTTTGAAATCTAATTATCAGTTAATTCTTTAAATTATTTTGCATCCCTAGACACTACTTGCAATTGATACAGGTCTTCATCGGGCAACGGCTTCAATTCTTCATCTCCAAAAACCAAATATGATTGTTCAAAAGTATGGCCTATTACTTTCTATGTATGAACAAAGCTTATGGGAATACTATAGAATTTTTTGATGACAAATGAACGTACATTTATATATGTACGATAAAATACATTTGAAAGGCCCTCACCTTTCTTATTCTGTTTTAATCTATAATTGAGCAATCGATTGTTAGCAATTACAATTTCACGAACAATTAGCCGAAACGATTTATAGAGGTTTATCGTCGGTATAAAGCTAAAATCTGGTTCTATTGTGGCAAATCCGCCACAATAGAACCACATGTAGACCACAATAGAACCACAAACCAATAGGTTTGCCACAATAAGAGCTTTTAAGGGCTGAGGCTTTCCTCATCAGGGAAGTCTCAAATAAGCCCTTACAAACCTTTATTCTTATGAGGTATAACCTATCAAAATTCTACAAGAGTAGTTACCTTTAGAAATTTCTCAAAATGTACGCTCCTAATAATATACTATAACTGCTGTTCGTACAGCCGATTATTGCGGATTAAGGAGCAGATGAGATTCGGAGTTCGTCTTTCCATTAGCATATATTTCGAATTGAAGACTTCACTGAGCACTTTACCCGCTGATTATTTCAGCGTCTAAGACTGTTGAACGCCGTCGTATAAACCTGATAGAATTTACCAACTTAGCCAAGATTTCCTAGGTCGCTGTTTCAATGCTCGAAGCGTCCCTCAAAGGCTTTCGAGGAGACGATATTCGTTGTTTCTTACTCGCATCCAATCTATGATGCGTCTCTTTCCCTCGAACTGTCATACCTATGGGGTTCCTCGATTTTATTTTTATTCTCGTCTATTCGAAGCCTTTAGCTTTGAGCATCGTTCAAATAGAACGAACGAAAACACGCATTATGTAAAACCCTGAGAGGATTACCGACAGAGTCAACATTCTGTGGGAAGTATCTTGGGCTTGATTTACGATACTTACTCCTGAGGTTGACAACGTTTTGTCGTATATATCTACTTCGATGTTCTCATTTCCGTCCGATAAACAAAGGTACCAGTATCATTCTATACACATATTGCTACAGGAAGGAAAGAATCGGGGACAAAGAAAGATTATTTCCTGAGTTTACGAAAGGCTAAAAAAAGATGGCTCTATTGAACTATAAAATAGGAATTTGGCAACAATATCTAATGAAAGGTTTTTCTATATGCTTTCATAACCTGCGCCGAGATTTAGTGAACACGATTTGTACAAGTTTTATTTTCCTTCAATGCTTTAATTCTAATAAATTCATTCTGAAACTAACTGCACATGTAGTTAGTGCAGTATAACTGCATATACTTGAACACCTGTCAAAATGTTTACGCATGCCTTTCAAATGACATAAAATTGAGGATATTAATGGCGGACACTTGATCACAGGGATTGAGTTCGACATGCTCTAAATGTACGATGCATTTGTAAACGACATACTGAAATTAAAGTGTTTTGTAAATTTATGATGGTAAATGATTTAATGACTTTACATCACAGCACGTAGTTGATATACTGTAAAATTTACTTCATCACTTGCATACACCGCGTGAAAATCATAACTGTCTATCTCGGTAGTTGAGACTATTTTTTTCAAAAACATAAAACCAGCACTTCCTGAATGAAAAAAAGTCAAAGTTATTACAAAATCTCATAGGGACGAAAAAAAAGTTAACATCAACATTGACTCTCCTCGAGGCTTCGAAACTTTTCCAGCAAAAGAACTTTTTGTTCGACTTATTCTTTTGTTACTTCGGCTTACGAGTAAAAATGGGACGTCTTTCGTATCATCATGCCCAGAGCTATATTCAAGCTTTATGGCGACTTTGCATTTTTCGTCTTCTCCCTCGGAACGCTCTAGTTAAAATGTGCTACATACAAACTACGTAGGATGATGTTTCCCAAAGACGTGGTTCGCCGTTGTTGCTCAGGGAATTCGAAGTGAGGCACTTTGTGCCACTTGGTAAGCAAATAGCCAATCATACATAGGATAGAAGGGTCGCGTCTGCATCACATGCATTATAGAGACGTCTCTTCCTCTTGGGCTCAGGAACTTGGCAGCGAGAAGATGCCAGAGCAAACACGTCGAGTGCTGCACGTACATAAGAGATTGCGCAATTCACCACAGGCATTGACCAATGGTATTGGAAAACCGTGATTTTGACACTCCCACAACATGGTCCTTCGAAGTGTCTCAACTCGTTTTTGTACCGCAACAACGACGATCTTTTATATCCGAGGGAGTACGATGAATAATTCGAAGCCTCGGAGTTCACTGTCCACGAATCGATAGACGTATAACTGCTGAACATCACGTATGCGGATCAATACCTGTAGACCTGAAGATACGCAGCCCTAAATCCTAATTTTCCGTCGGTCCATCGATGTTCTTGGCGTTTACGAAATCTTCTCATACTTGGAATAAACGTAGAGTCAGTTGGGTCAAGAGTGCACATTTAAGAATTTGAAGAGTCTTTAAACTCAAAAGATAAGGGTTAGAATATGAAAACCACGCTAGTTAGATAGAGAATTCATCCAATAAATGATTGAATTAAGAAACTTCGTAGAAAAACTTCACATTTATTAAAAAAAAAAGATAAATTAAGAAACTTCGGAATGCGCACAATCGACTCGTGTTCCGGATAATAGTGCACACCCCTGTCAGCTAAATCAGCAGGGAAAGCATGTTTGTTAAATTTATAAGTACAAACGCTCCAAAAATAAAATGAAAATAAAATAAGCAAATTATCTAAGCAGTAGCTGATCCTTTTAAGTTAAAATGTAGTCCTGACACAAATGAAATGAACTCAAAGTATATACAGATCATTAAGTTAATACGAATTCCCATAATTAATGTAATTGAAAACAATGATAATAACATTCCACAATTGCGGTCGCTACACGCGTCTCTTCTCGAGTCTTCATCTCTGCATACTGATCTGATTGCAGACTACGTCGCAGCTCTTTTGTTATCAATTACTCACCTTCCCTTTAAGAGAAGCGCCAAAAAACGAAAAAATAAAAAACAGAGCAGTCACCACCACTGGGTACTCCGCCCAATAGGTTGTCCCGCATTTGCAATCATCCCTAGCCTCGAGCCAGTGAATTATTGACACAAGCAACGTTCCCGATTAAATTCTAGGCTTCGTCGAATCGGTCCAATTTCAAGATCTATCATTCTCGTAGCTCACCCGTCTCGTTTGGTCTCAACTCTTCATGGAACTCCACGTTTTTAGAGACGCTGGACTGCACTCAACGCCAGGGGGAAGAAGAAATAAAGACTTGACTTTTGACTGTGTTAAAAAGGTAAGGGACGCTCGAAGCTCCGCCGAGGACGGCGTGCCTCGAGAAAGATAGGAAGTAAAGGAAGCCTTTCTCCTCGTATTTAATGTAATTTAACTTTCGAGGCAACCGCGAAATTAAGGTGGTACCGAAAAGTCCCTGGCGTACAACGACGCGAGTGAGAAAGCGTATATTCATTTTCTAGCTTCCGCCTTCCTACTCTTTGCATTCATGTTTATACGAACCCCGATCCTGCGCTACCCTCCTTCTTTTCCCACCCCCTTAAACCTCTCCCTCGACGTCCCTAGGGCCGGTAAAAAAGAAGGGTTATTACCGAGCATGCGAGAGAGGTGGGTGGGGGGATGAGGGCTCTTCGGTGCTCGTTACCGCGAGCATCACCCCTCTGCACCATCCTCTCGGCGCAAAAGTAGAACGGTAACGCGCGTTAGATGTGCCCAGACTTCGACCCTTCTCCTCTTTGCCGTTACTATGCACTACTATATTATTTTTCACGGACGGTAAATAATTCTTCACTCCCAAACCCAATTTCCTGCTCCTACACGTTCATGTATTAAGCCATACTTGACTGCTAACTTCTGTACGCCCACTTATTTCTTTTTTTTTTACTGTATTTTCATTGTTACACAACAAATTAGTATACACCAGAGAAACGTACAACTCTGCAGCGCTCTGTGATTCCGCACGCTCCATATGTTTCAACGATAAAAGTATATCGCGGAACATAGAATGAGTACGTTTATTTTACAATAACTAGAACCAAGATTTCCTGTACGAATTAGCATAGAAAATTGGTGTAACGTATTTATTGAAATTATTAAAACTTTAATTTCACACAATTCTCTATGAAGTCCTAACTAATATTGGATATTTGATAATCCGTATACCTTTATACCTGAAAGTCTGATAATCAATGAGGCAATAATGGCTTCATCGAATGGTTTATCGAATTCTATGAAATTTAACATGTAGATTCCTTATGACCTGGTTTAACGCATAGAATACTTTTTATCCAATATATCAATTCCAAATATGGGATGGTGGTCACAATGTTTCCACAGGAAAGACTTTTAGCCTATTTTGGGATTTTGATATTCAATCACACCAAAAGTACTAAACGGATTGTAGTGAAATTTGATACAGATGTAGTTCAGGACTCGGGCTAATGCATAATCTACATTTTCCACAAATTAGCTCTTCGGAGAATGGAAAGGAGAGAGTCTAAAGTTTTAATCATGTAATTTTAAAGTTTACAACACATCGTTGGGAACGCAAAGTATCGTAGCAACATTTTAACACAGAGAATGTCGGCGCTGAATACTACCGTGAAAATGAATAACTAAAGCGTTTGATATGATATTCCATTACGTGCGATAGGGGAGAGTGGGGGAAAAATCGACGTTGGGTAATTACAGCCCTAATTTGCACCCTAATTTTTTATTGATACAGCAATAACGATTGAACATCAATTTCAGGTTTCTTGCAGCTATAAATAGCTCAGGAAAGAGATACACTTTTGAAATGTCAAAGCTAGGTGTACGTGAAATAGAAGGACAGAAGAGAAGTTCCGGAATTGACAACAATTCGAATTTTCAATATATTAATATTATTGCTTTGTATGAAACAAGATCCAAAAATGGGATATCCATACTTTTGTATATTCTCAAAATATAAACATTTTCATTGAAACGTTTCCATTGTTAATATGAAAATTAAAAGCCGAGGGTCTGTATTTATTACGCATTTCCCCTAAAGATGACCCGGGGACCTGAAGACTCGAAGGATTTGTTATTTTTATAATATTTCATGGATGTTGATTAATCAGGAACAAAATGTGGCATTAATTCTATGAATAAATAACCAAAGTGCAATTATAATAAAAGAACACTGATCACTACTAACATTTGTATTAATAAATGTAAGATTTTCAGAACAGACCTAATGTCTATCTTCGAACCTTTGTGACGAAAGTCCCTTTTTTCCAAAAGTAAACATGCCGTGAATTTATACCTGAAAACGTTGTTATTCCGTATACACAAGTTCGTCACTTTGATACGAACAAAGCCATCTGCGTACATTCTACAGTTAATTCACTAACGGTCTATAATTTCGGTTCGATGTGATTCCTAACAACAAGACCCGGTTGTTGCTTTGATTGCATCGAAATATCTCATAATTAGACATTCAGCAAAGACGACCCAGCGACAAAGAGAAGTGCTACGTTGACAACGGATGGGAGAATTTAAGTTGAGATTGTGTCTGTGAACTCGAAATATATAATAAGACGCTTCCCAAAGTGATACGTCGTCGTTGAGGGCGCAGGATAACGAGCGGAGTAGCCCGCATAACTGCCGCTGTTACGGGTCTCGTTCAAGGTGCAAAGCGATATCCGGGATCCTCTCTGTTGGAGAAAGCTCATAGCGTTACCCGCACTCTTGATCTTCGCTTCACCCTCAACATCCCAGAATCACCCTTGTGACCTCCGGTTTTTCCTTTTATAGGATACCGGCAAGCTCCTACCTCGATTCTTACCAGCACCGTCCTCATTCTTCGTCTGAGTTTCAAGCTTGATCTAGGGCCGAAAAAAGGTCTGGGTTTCGTTGTGCCGATGGTGTAGAGAGGGCTGGAGGATCGAGGGGGGGGAGGGAGAGTAAGAGGAAGCAACTTCGTGAAACGAAGAGGGAGGAAAGGGGGTACGTGGAGTGTACGTGAAATACTGAAGGTGCGCTACGGGCCTGAGATATCAATCCTCTTGAATTATCCAGGCCGGATTCGTTCGAGTTGAACTGGCAGCCGGAAAACTGAAAAACCCTCTTGTGCTTGCGGTACACGCTTCCAAGCTATGAGACTCGTAAAGGTTTTCACTGTACATATGGGATCGTCGGCCTATGCACAGGGTGACCGGGAATTCGACTTCGAAGGGGGTCATTATAAGGATCATTTGAATCCAATTAGCCTCAAAACCCTATTCTGTATGAAACAATGACCCCACACTGGGCTTATGCACGCCGCAACACTTCAAATCTATGCTGCTAACGAACTGTTTGCGGTACAGAATTTGTTTTTTTTCATTCGTATCCTGAAAGACTGAAGAATAGAATTGGGTATGTGTTATTGGATAAGTTTTTATTAAGGTAATATGAATTTTTCATAGTGATAAGTGCGAGTGAACAAAGCTAGATGAATGATTATATTACTTCGCTCTTAAAATGTGGTACCTATGTTTAGGTCCCAGAGTTAGGCAATATCAACTAATGGTAAATACTGAGTAGTTACCAAAAGTTGCATTTGGCTTGTAAATACAAAGAGGGAAGTATTTAAAAAATAAATACTTCCCTCTTTGTATTCAATTAATACTTTTCCGAAAGCTGACATTTGAATTAACTTAGAAACAAAAAATCTTAAGTGGCGGATCTTTTGTTTCTGAGATTATTGCGAATTTCGGAATACAGTCGTTTTTAATATCATCAATCGTTTGGCAAATTTTAAAGAAGTTTCATAACTCAGTTACTTCGAAATGTTGACCCCTAGTTGATAGCCCATAATTTGTTACAAATAATCACTGGAATGGACCCTTTTTTGGAATAGGTCAAAATAGCGTCACCCTGTATACTCTTACGAATGTGGGCATGTGTGTACAAGTACATTCCTTCTGAACGGAGGACTGGAGATGAAGCTCTCCAGCTGAGGCTTTCTGTTCATAGTGTGTTGGTCGGTTTAGCCGTGTACTGACCACAAGATTGTGGAGTACATGGTTGTACAATACCAGCGAGTAACCGTGCGAGATGCATCGCTATGTCACATCCGTGGCTTGTACTATTTTTCCCACCTGTCAAGGTAATTATGACGAATCGTTTCCCTTCTCTTTCTTCCTCATGACCCTCCTCCTAGTTAGAACACTGTCAGGCTACGGCTTTGCCTGTAATAAACTGGCAAATCCCGAGCTGATCCGAAATATAAGCGACAGCCGAGGCGAAACAAATTCTGAGGCAAAATGCGATACGAAAAACCAATTTATCGGGGTCCAATGGTTATTCGAGAAAACAGAAGCTACTCGGTCGCGATCAATGACCACGGTTATTAATAGTTTTTGCTGCTTTTTTAATTGTTAAAAGCAATTACTTTCAGCAATTAAAAAAATTAACAAAATTCAATCCTATTGGACTGAAGAGACTAAAAATATTTTCCCCTAGGTCGAATACAGTTAAAAACGCAATAATGCTTCAATTGTAATATTTCTTTAGTCATTGTAATATTCTTATTACAAAAAAATGTTAATAATGCTTCAATCAGAATACAAAATGATTTGATATCGTAATTTTCAAAATTGATTATCCTTTTGTCATCACATGCCTTTGCAATATTCCTTTTTCATTCTGTCATGCGTGCTCATATAACAAATGACGTCACCATTTTCAACGGCTTTTCAGGGTTTTCACTTCAGGCCCAGAAAGGACCAGGAAATTCGATCATTGTTCATGCTTGGGAACAATGATTGAATTGTTATCCTATTATGTTATGCTCAATTATCATAAAATTATAGCAACATAGCTTGAAAATAATGATTTTCAAGTTCGTAGCAGGGAAAATAGAATTTGTACCGACGATTTACTGTACAATAGGAGTGTGTACGACAAAGTCAAAATCTATCCGGGAGAAGCCGCTGAAAAGTAATACACATATGGTATATGATATAAACCGTGATGCTCTATTATTGACAAGGGATTCAGTCGCCGACACAATTAATAATCGTCTGGCATCTCCGAGGCACTAATTTCATCGCATAATTTGGAAACAGCCCCATGCATGCACGTTTATCGGACGTTTCACGCCGTCCGCTCATTTAGTATATTGATTTGGGTAAGTTAGGTATGATTAATGAGAAAGTCAACCCAAAAAGAAGCTTCTTTCGAAGATTTCATATTGCCTCTCAAGTGAGTTTTTTTCGACCTTTTTTTCAGATAGTAGACGTTTCCTGTAACCACGGTTGGATAATTGACTTTTTCTATATGAAGCATCTTGGCGAAAACACCCCATTAGCGACCTATTTGCTGTAGAATCTCCATGGATTTCCAGACACAAAAAATTAGCATACACGCTTGCACGCAAAAGGGTATATTGGCTTCCTGGTCAATACATCGAACGTATTCAAAGCCATCAGTGTCTTAATCTGAATAAAAAATCATAAATACTATACATAGGTTGATCAAACGTTCACGTAAATATAATAGAATGAAAAAGTATTTATTCATATTTGTCGAGTTTATTTGTATTTTTTTCAGTATTACCTACCCTTATTAAAAATATCTTCGTCTAGGTCGATCACAGTTGAAAACGCAATTATGCTTCAATTGTAATATTTTTCTGGTCATTGTAATATTCTTATTACAAAGAAATGTCAATAATGCTTTAATCAGAAAGAAAATGGGATTTAATATTTCAATTTTCCAAATTGATTATCCTTTCGTCATCACATGCCTTTGCAATATTCCCGTTTCATTCTGTCGTGCCTACTCATAAAACAAATGGCGTCACCAGTTTCACCGGCTTTTCAGGATTTCCACTTCAGGATTTTCCTTTCTTTCATGGAGCAAACTCAATTGACCTTATGACCATCCACTTTCGAATGCTGGGCCCATTGTGTATCTCCATTAAAAAAAAAAAAAAAAGAAAAAAACGGTTGCCCCGGTATATCAGGGAGGCTTTTCCTTCGCCAAAGTTTTTCGGTTGATTTCACCATATTTCGTATACACGTACACGAGCGTAGGCGGGCGCGTGAAAAATTCAGGTATGCACTCGGGCTGTCTCTCCTGTTCGCCTGTCTCTCCTTTTCACGTATGTAGGACTGGCGTAAGCTCGTGGACTATTTTCCTCCGTGCGGAGCGCTCCCGCGCCACTTTAAACAGACCAAAAGCTGTTACTCCCTTTACCCTCGTACTGCTGTGGCCAACACGAGTTACACCGTTGGGCTCTTCGATTCTGCATTATTAAGAAGCCATGGGATGCTCCAGTAACAGACTTCGAATAAAATTCGCTTCCCAAAGTGAGTACCAACCGATGTCGAATTTTTACACTGCTTGTATCATAAATGTTACACTTACTTTGAATTTACTCCGATGCTTTAAAAGGAAATCCACCGCAGCCCTTCCCTTTCGATGGGAATGTTGATTTAGCTATTTAATCATTTTATAACCACTCGATCACACGAATTATCGATATTTGTTGCTGCATTATCATTCTAATAGAAATCGGATACCATACAAATAATGTTATCAGCTTTAATTTTCATCAAAGAGTATCATACTTTGAGGACATGGCTAAAATTTAATTATTGTTACGTAAACTAGATATGCAGTATTGCCAAAAGTTCCAGGGCCTGGAACTTTTGGCAGTATTTTTATATTTCTCACAATTGAGGATCAACATTGTAATGTATCAAAATCGTTTTTCTACAGTTCCATTTTATACTCGATGATGTCTTCTTAGACAATTGTACTAGTATTACGTACTTTTGTGAGATATCAATATTTTACGAGGCTGCCATAATACTTTCGACCAAGACTGGATACTTTCCGACCACGAAAACAATTCGAGCAATTACCCAGGTAAACTCACATCCCAAAATTTCAAAAAGTATCAACCGTAGAAAATGTTTTTAAACAATACGTGATACAATAATATTCCGACTTTTCCTAAAATTACCCATTGCGATGATCGGCACTAAGTACAATTTTTCCTTCATCAATTCAGTGCCCGCAAAAAATTGTTCACACTTTTTTCAGACTTAAGACTTTAGAAATCGGCAATTAGAGATCCTATAAGAAAATGTGTGTGGCATAACGAATTTTTGCGGCAATTACTGTTCTGCTTGAATCTTACAGTAACAACGGGAAAATAAAATCGGTCGAGATGCCCCAATCATCGTACTCGCCCTTCAAATCTTTTTACCAAAAGTATTTGAATGTATGTAATGATTCTTTTTTCATTTATGATTTTTCTATTCGATCTTTTTAATCTTCAGATCCACTATTGAGGATGTTACTAAACTTTTATTATCGCACGACGCAATGACGTATAACCACTCAGCCTACGTATGAAATTTAACACAAACGAAATATCGTCGAAGAGTCAGTTAACTATTTTATCGCGGTGGACACCCCAATCCTGACCGAGACCGATATGACTCACCGCAAACCGTCCGGTTTTTGCCAAGCCTTGGTTATATCCGTTACCACCTATCGCGTCATACAGCTCGCGTGGGCTGGCGCCGAGGTAAATGTTAATCGGTGGGCATGGATTTGGATGAAAGCCAAAGATCTCGGGAATATTTTCACATTTTCATATACCTCTCTCATCCGCTTTCCCCAGTAGCTTTTTCTTTTCCGGGTTTTTTCGTTCGCTCAACTCTTCGTACTTATATTCACTACCCTTCAACGCGCTCGCCGAGTCATAAGCATCGCCTTAATTAATTCACCAATTATCGAAGACTTTTTCACGTTTCTCATTTATTCTTGGCAATAAATGGACCCGAATAACGCTTGCCTAATTATTACGTAATATAATCGCATATACGTTTGCTTCTATAATTTATTCGACTACGTATCAAACAATTCAACGGCTACTAATTACGCTATATTTAATGTGTTTCATTAGAGCTTGTTTTTTGTCATTGTCATGATCCACATTGTTTTAGCTGGAAGCTATATGAGGCTGTAATGGAAAATGGGGGAATTATGGATTATGACAAAACCTCGAAATAAAAGGCAAAGTATTAATGGTTACCAGTCTCGTTTTATTATAATTATACTTTGGTCTATTGCTTTATAACATGTACACAATCTTTTATTCTCGATTAATAAATATCTATAAAACATTTGCAAATTGCAAAACTCTTCGTGAATGTGATTAAATGCAGTCACTCGTCTTTAAATTCTCATATTCACAATAAAAACTTTTCATGAAATGTTTGTACATCGAAAGAATAATAAATAAAGATATCATTTTTCTTTATATTATTTAATTTAAAACAATCGTGTCAGTATGGTCAACATTTTATATATCAATTATAAAACCTATCTTATATTTTTTATCTCTCATACAGCTTTAATGTTTCAAGAGTAATTCAAAATCAGGGTGCGAGAGCGGTTTGTTTGCTAGGAACAGTGATGCCCGTTATTACCCGGAGTAATTACTCCGTAATTACTCATCCCAATCTCCCTTCATTTTGTACCAGATTTTACCTGCAGCTTCGCCCATTTTAACATTTGTCCGCGACCATTTACGAATCGAAAAGGCATTAAATGAATTGACTGATTTGATCAGATGGTATACAAAATTAAAACTGTTCATTTAGGAACTTCGACAACCCCCCCCCCCCCCCAACTCCTTTAAAAGTAATTTATATAACTGAAATTATTCTGTGTGTTAATCCTAGAACCCTACAGCATCTATATAGAACAAAGACACGCCCCAGAGTTACGCGAACCCCAGAAGTGAAAATCAACACTGCCCACGAACTGATTATCGTGAAGGGTTATTTTTTCATTGAAACGTTGAAAGACTGAAAAAGGAAAGGATATATGAAAAAAACCTCATATGAATTGTTCACCGTGAAAAATGCGATTGCACAAAGCAAGAAAAATGGTTTCAGTATTTCTCATTAAAAATGAAGGGTGTACGGTATTATTTCTCATTAATCAAGGGTGTCGTAAATAGTACAATGAAATTGAATTTGCGCGCTCTTCATTACCGCAGATAGCGTGAATAAATTCATGTACAAAGCGTAATTGGGTTCATGTCACGATTGGGGAGAGGGAGAGACGACACCTTTTTTCCAAAATGGAACCCAAAGCGCGTCCTCTTTAGCCCCAGAACCATCGAACAAGAAACATCGCAATAGCATGAAAACAACGACCAAATGAACGAATCCTTCGGAAAAAATTCAGATTGGCGAGCCGGACCCGAATATTACTGGGAAACTCCTGTTGATTTAAGGAATCCGTCACCAGTCCTGAGGCAAGAGAAAAAACCCACGTGGAAACCCCCTAATATTCGTTAATGATAACTAAGGATAATTTCATTAAATCGAGTCACGCGAAGAGTCACCTTAGATGAGACGGAATTATTTAATATATATTTTAGACGTTCCTGTATTCTTCTGATTTCTTGGTATACAAACTTTCTGTTAAAGTATATACAAAGAAACCTCAGAAAAAACGGTCTTCCGCTGACTGGTTGATGCGCCAGCCACAGCACGGCTAAGCGGTCATCGATCCAAGTATCAAGCCCCTTTTAACACTGCTTAACTTCATTGATCGCCCGAGTCACAACCCGACCACCCATCCACCAGCGTCGGTTGGAATTATTTAATATTTTTGTGTTATACTACGATCACTGAAACTGCAACGAGATATCTCTTATAACCTGTACGTTCCTAAGGTAAAAGAAGATTAAGGGAATGACGAACACGTTGGAAACTTTTGCGCTGCGAGTAACTACCGACGGATGGCGCGCTCCGCACGCGAATTCGGCCGCGAACTCTCGACTTTTCGGGCGAAGAATCGTGGCAGGACAATTCCCGAGCGCTGAGCGTGCCCATGTGTGTCTTTATGTACGTGTGGATTGATTATGAGCGTAGCGTGGAGAAAAGACGCGCGTAGTTTCGTCGCAACGAAAACACACACGTATATGTACGCGTGTCAACCGATACTCACATACATATAAGTAGTATATACTTCCCGGGAAAACTATACGAGATATCAATATGAATCCATCGCCATTATTTAAGTTGAGGAAAAACTTTGTCCATACACACCCATTGAATTTCTATAGTCTATAAGAAGCCCACTCTACAACCTTCAAATTTCGTGATTTTTGAGTTTCCGGAAAAGTGGCCGGGGTAGTCGAACATTTTTTTTCTGTTTTAAAAGTATTAAAATGGTCTATTTAATCGACAATGTTCAGCTGATTACGAATATGAACGAATTTTCGTCGAAAACACTGCACACAGCAAAAGAAATCCTGATTTTATAAGTTTTTTACAATTTTTTCATGCGAATTTTGAGTTTTGGAGAAAATGAATGGTAGATTCGTTCTCAGGAGATAAAATTACATCGAAATGGGTCAATAAAAAAAATATTAA
>JAPYZI010003027.1:0-20079 GCA_030523105.1 Ophioninae sp. A BG-2022a | reverse complement strand
ACAATTAAAAAAAAAAAAAAAAAAAAAAAAAAAAAAAAAAAAAAAAAAAAAAAAAAAAAAAAAAGAAAAAAAAATGAATATGGCCCTTGGCAGTCTTAGGCGTCTTACGCCATCTTCCTCTCGATTTCTTCTCTTTTCTTCATCCTTATTCACACAGTTACACGTCCTTCTCGAGTGAGTCCGAAGATCTTCTCGATGCAATGGGTACTGTCCAGTCCCAGCATCGGATCCATGCAGCCAGAGGCCTCGGCTCACCCGGCCACTAGGCATTCGTCATCCGGCCATCTTTTTCTTACGGCTTTAATTTATTGGACCCGCGAGGTTGGGAACTGAGCTCTGCCGCTTGGCACCGTTGAACACCCACCGTATATATCGAATATATGTACTTTCTCCCCCCCTCTCCCTCTCTTCGGCCATCTGCCTCCCCCCTCCTCTTTCATCTCTCTGGACCTCGCGTCTTATTTCTCACGGAACATATGTGACGGAAAACTATTTTCTCGTTTCTTTTTTTCTTGTTTTTTTTCGTTTTTTTCTTTTTTTGCAAAGCTTCCCCTCGTTTTGTCTTAAAAAAAAAAAAAAAAATACGAATTTTTGTATATTATTTAAAAGAGCCAATTTAGAGGCTACTCGCTTTAGTTTGGATTACACAGGCTACATGTGCCTTCCGATTCTCCTGATTATTTTTTTCATTTTTCAATTGTTTGTTTGGTTAGTTAACTTTATTGATCCGTTTACCTTTTTATGTTTTTATTGGACCTTGTAGCGACGTGGGAAACTAACCTCTTCTTTACACTATATTAATTTAATAAATCAAATTAAATTGAAATTGAATTTTAATTGATGAAACGAATTAAATTTAAATGGAATTTTAAGTAATAAATGAAATTGTATTAAAATTGAATTTTAATTGATAAAATGAATTAAATTTAAATTGAATTTTAATTGATGAAAAGAATTAAATTGAAATTGAATTTTGAGTAATAGATCAAATTTAATCAAATTTGAATTTGAGCTAATAAATAAAATTGTATTAAAATTGAATTTTAATTGATAAACCGAATTTAATTGAAATTAAATTTTGAGTAATAAATCAAATTAAATTAAATTTGAATGTGAACTAATAAATCAAATTATATTAAAATTGAATTTTAATTGATAAACCGAATTAAATTGAAATTAAATTTTGAGTAATAAATCAAATTATATTAAAATTGAATTTTAATTGATGAAACGAATTAAATTGAAATGGAATTTTGAGTAATAAATCAAATTAGATTTGAATGTGAACTAATAAATAAAATTGTATTAAGATTGAACTTTAATTGATAAAACGAATTAAATTGAAATTGAATTTTGAAGTTTTAGATCAAATCAAATCAAATTTGAATTTAAACTAAGAAATAAAACTGTATTAACATTGAATTTTTATTGATAAAACGAATTAAATTGAAATGGAATTTTAAGTAATATATCAAATTCAATTAAATTTTAATTTAAATGAAATAAATTGTATTAAAATTAAATTTTCATGGATAAAATGAATTAAATTGTAATTGAATTTTAAGTAATAGATCAAATAAAATAAAAATTGATTTTTAATTAATAAATCGAATTAAATTAAAATTAAATTAAAATTAAAGCATAAAAAAATGTATGCTGATGTATATATGATGAATATATAAAAATATACTCGTATTATATTCTGCAAAGCTGATTTCATAAATTCCACTTTATCTTCAGTTTATTGCGTCGAAGTATAAGAAAATTCCCTATTTTATTGCATTTTTCGTAAAACTTCAAAATTTCATGACTTAAGGAAATACTTCAAAATATCCGCTTCCGAAGGCTAAATATTACTAGTGTTAACTAGTTAAAGAAATTTATGTCGAAAACAAAAATCTCTCGCTAAAATTGTGATGGAACTACACTTCCGTATTAAAAATTCATAAATCAAATTAAATAAAAATTGAATTAAAATTATAAAAATCAAATATAATTCAAATTAAATAAAAAATGAATTAAAATTATAAAAATCAAATAGAATTCAAATTGAATAAAAATAACAAATAAAATAAAATTAACAAACAAATAAAATAAAACCAATAAAGATCGATTATTATTGTATTATTTCTTAATTTTAATGCAATTTTAATTCAATCTGATTTTTATAATTGTAATTCAATTTTTATTTAATTCGATTTATTAATTTTTGTCATTATTGACATGTTAAATGTCAATTACATAATTGATCGATCATTTAAGATGCCTGGTGCTTATGAAAAAAAGATGGAGAAAATATACACTCTCCGAACATTAATATTAGCTATACGTAAAATACGAAAAAAAAAAGATAAATTTTACAATTCCAAACAATTCGAATTTTCAATGTACTAAAGTTATTGTTTTTGATGAAATAACATAAAAAACACAATTTCGTAAATATTGTACGCTTTCAAAGTATAAATGCATTAATTAAAAGTTTTTATTAATACAAGCACTAAAATATGAGTTTCATATTAACAAGCACCAGCTTCACGCGCCATTCCTCAACTTCGTTGATCGTCCAGCCACACTCCGATCGCCCGTCCATCAACGTTGGCGATTCGTACTCTTTGTATTTGGGTATTTACTAATCTTTATTATTACAACAAATATTATACTTATAATTATCGAAAAACCACTAAAAGTCGTAATTCACGAAATATCGTGCCTTTAAATGCAATAAATTGTTGCTGCAGTAATAAATGTTAGTACACAGCCAAACAATACGTGTATGTGTGTGTGTTTTTTTTTTCATTATTTTAAAGAAGTTTGGGTTTATTTGGGTTGAAAGAGAAATAATCTTAAATTCTTCTGGGACGTTGCCATTGAAAGTCGCCATTGAAATAAATTGATCACGAAAATCGATATTGATTTTATGGTTTTCAATAATTGCGGAATCCCCAGAAAAATATATTTTTCATAAACGAAGCGAGGAGTCTGAAATTTGTTATGTATTTCGAAAAAATAACATATATTTCAAACCTATCGAAAACCCAACAAAAATATTGTACCCTACCCTTAAAAACACCAACGTAATTCGTACTTTATATTTTCCTAATGGACTACTAAGAATGCAACAAATTACGAAAAAAATCTGTCCATTGAAAAAAATGGATTAAAAAAACAATCAAACCATTGAAAAAATTGACAGCATAGAAAAAACGTTAGCCTGTAAATTTGTTATATATTTCGAAAAAATAACATACATTTCAAACCTATCGAAAACCCAACAAAAATATTGTACCCTACCCTTAAAAACACCAACGTAATTCGTACTTTATATTTTCCTAATGGACTACTAAAAATGCAACAAATTACGAAAAAAATCTGTCCACTGAAAAAAATGGATTAAAAAAACAATCAATCCATTGAAAAAATTGGCAGCATAGAAAAAACGAAACTCAATATTGATTTTATAATTTTCAGTAATTACTGAATCCCCAGAAAAACATAGTTTTCATAAACGAAGCGAGGAGTCTGAAAATTGTTATATATTTCGAAACATTTTTCGTCACGTTGATCCAATAACAGTAACGAATATCCATATATCTGATGTAAAAAAAAAAAAAAAAAAAAAAACAGGTATTAAATATCAATAAAATATATTTATTCAATGTTCGTCCGCTAATTGCACCGGAGTTTGGAGATCAGTCCCCGGATTGAACATCGAAAGCGTAAGCTCATTAAGTTTACAGCTTTTCTTAATTCCCATCAGGTATGCATACGGCCTTTGTATCGGCCGCAGAGATAGCCAAACGAGGTACAGTAATCGCGGTCAGCCATCATCCTTGAAACTCGGTATAAACAGCGCTCTAGTGGAAACGAATTATTCAAAAAGTCGTAATCGAGGCGAATTCCAACTAGCAATTACCTACCGGAGTTTACTGGGGTCATAGTTTGTACCGGCGTACGATGTTAAATGGGTTCGGGTTAACATACATTCGGATGGACAAATACAGTGCCAGAGTCGGAACGGAACAGTTAAAAAAAAAAAAAAAAAACATAAAATACCGGGTTTGGGTTCCGAACGTTTTTTTGTTTTTTATACAATTTTATAATAATTCAAGAAAATGCATATTGTATCGCGTGAAATTCAGGGGTCATGTGTGAATTTTTATTTAATAAATATTTAATATAAATGTTTAATATTTATATGAAATATTTATGTATAAATATTTAACGAATAAATATTAATAAATTTAATTAATAAATTTTTTATATTTATTCATTTTTATTTCATAAATATTTAACCTGAAAAATAATGAGTACACATGAAGAATCATCGGACAGAAAGCAACATTTTCAACACCTGCTTTTCTGAGGTTTGCATCGAGGTCAAAAATATTGTCGAAAATGCGAAAACCAGTCGCCGAAAGTGTTGCTTTTTACCTCCTGAATATTCCATTTCTAAGCCCGAAGAGTAATAAAAAAATAAAATTACTCAAAAAGACAATTAACAAAGTTGATTAGATCAGAAAGAGCTCAATCGAATGAATATTCTACACTTTATCAAGCAGCAAAAAAATCGTGTGTTGCAAAATAAAATAAACTATGAAATGGAAATATAAAAATAATATATAAATTATAAAATAAAATAAAAAAATATAATACAAACATAATATAAAATACCATCAAAAATAAAACAAACAAAAAATATATATAAAAATATTTTGAAAATCATGTTCCATAAAATTAAAAAAAATCTAAAAATACTACGAACTTATTAATACTACGAACAGTCTACCACAATAGTGCTGCAAAAAAGAACGTCTCACTAGAGAAATATCAGTTTCTTTTTTCAAACGACAACAATATTTAGTTTAAAATATAGATAAACCTGCCCATACACTTCCGTGGTAGCGTCAACTGTTCTTCAAGTCGAAAAACCATCGTAAACAGTTGGGGCACTAAAATTAGGCATTCTCGTAAAATTCCAACCCAAAAACCCGAAGCCTTGCGCCGAGTGTCTCCAGCACTGGGTAGGCACTAGATAAACGGCTGCATCGGTATTCGCATAGAGGAATTGAAAAGGAAGAAGCGAAGGTAAAGGAAACGAAAAAAGAATTTGAGTGCATATAACGCGGTGTCTCAAAATCAAGGAGGTATCGACATATGGATTGCGGCTTAACAGGGCAAAGTGTGTCCAGCCCGCACGCAACTTAAGTGACTTTCGATGTTGGCGTTGGTGAGTCCAAAGAAGAGGGAGAGAGGTGAGCACTGCCGAGTGGTCGGACAAGGGGAAAACGTAAACGCTATACGCAGCGTGTTAGCGTCGGCGTCAGTTACCGGAGTGGCGGAGGAACGAGTAAATGGAGGGGGGGAGGGTGTTGAACGGGAGGCGCTATAATTCAATGCGCGGGCTTTCGACCAGATAGCTAAATCACAGCGACAAACCGCTCGTAATCCGCAAAATGAGAGGTGCCCAGATCAGGGGAAAAGAGGAAGAGACGAAGAGAGGAAGGCAGCGATGTCATACGGAAAGCAGCCGTCCTTTCGTTATCGGTAAACGCCGAGGGTCGTCACTCGCTTAAAGGATTCGATGCCTATGTTGGTGTCCGTGCAAACCTCCAACCTATTCTTGATACCATCCAATTGCGCCTTTTCGACAATTAGTCGGGTGCCCAAGATATTTTGGTATAATCTTGACAGTTAACATTTTTTTGGTGCTGGTTCATTCTGGGCTAGATGACTATAACGGAGAGATGGACCATCGAAATTATTCATGGGACTGTTGGCTAGGTGGCACTAGTTGCCGGTAAGAGCGTGATAAACATTACCAAGTGACACAATGAAACGTTTTTATCTAAAATGGAGACTAGGGGGACCTTGGTGCCATCGTCCTGAATACACACAACAAATTTCGTAACGATCGGTTCAGCCGTTTGAGAGAATAGTGGTTTCAAAATTTCGAAGTGGATGGAGGCGTGATTGCGGTTTCTCCTCGAGTCACTGGTTTCTACAACTCGAATAGATCGTAATGGTTTTCGTGATCTGGCCAATGTCTCGATCAAGGCCAATGATTCATATTTCAATTCTTAATTTATTCCTGATACATAAGTTACTAGGCACATAAGTGGGTGCAGCAGAAACGGCACCCACTGTGGGGTTTCGTAAAAAAAATTTTGGCACATTTGGAATCTCGTTAATTCATCCATGTGCGTCACTAATTAGATGATGAGGCATTTGGGTACCTTAAGAGAGTCATAGTTACATTATCTTCGAATATAGTACTTGTATCCGCCGAACTTTGGGTAAAGTCGGGATATTTCCGACGCTGAAAGAAACCTCTAAATAAGAACTGAAATATTGGTAGCATTAAATCCCTTTTTTATTATGATTACATTTTGTTGGGGAATAAGTTCGTAGCGTTTTTACATTTTCTTTTGTTTCAAATTGATTTTTATTGATGTTTAACAAAGTGCATAATATTTATTCGGTAGAACCCAGGTTATAGGGGTTTACGATGATTGCAACTACTTCTTATCAGTATCGTCGAATTCTTTTCCATTATTCCTAATAGTATATCCATTTACAGATAAATCAAAGTTAAAACAAAATTTAACGTTAATTCTAAAACTTACCTACCTTACATTGATATCACATACAGCTAACTATAAACCTTTCACACTTAACATTAATACGAACGCAATCTCCGTCTTCTTTTACAGGTGCCAAGTATCTGGAATGACTAGTGAATCGTAATTGCTTTTAATTCGAAATTAGGGTGACGCAAATGTTGGATCGTTAGGAACAGTGGTGTCCTTAATTACCCAGGGTTAGTATTCGGGGCATAATTAATTTCTCCTGACCGATTTACGTAGTACAGCCAAGTGGGGTGTTATCTCAGACTTGGCATCTTCATCGGCGCAGAAGTGGGCATCAGTCTGTGGAAGGATAGGTGGCGAGAAGGTCGGAAGAACGTACCACGAACGTCATAGAGGAGGCTAAAGTTATAGTTATACTTCGATGTTTCGCCACCCACTTCGGGCCACGTTGACCCTTTGGGATAGCGCAGCTGGGGTTGCCCTCTCCGTTGGTCCATCAGATGTACGCTCTGCGACGTCGTGAACGGCGCCGGCGGCCCCGGCTATCCTTGGTCCAACAACAGCAGCGCCGTGCACACGGCTAACCGAGTAGCTTGCGACGAATCTAGCGTCCTCCATCACCCCTGAAGAGGCAATGAAAAGAGGAGAAAAGCTTCGCCGTATCCGCGCTGCGTCTCGTCTCGACTCGTCTCGCGTGACGGCTTCGTCAGCCGTCAGCCAAGCTCCACGTCCGGATCGATACGCTTGCCACCCTTTGCCTCGTCCTTCTAGGTGCCATAACCTCCCTCCCTTATTCCTTCCATATAGCCCCTTCCTACCCATCCCTCCTATTATTCTTCGTTCTCCTCCTATTCCTTGACTCCTTCTCCGGTCCATACCTCATCCATCGTATCCCCCTGCGGCCACTCCGGCGCCTTTGAGCTTCTATTCTTTCTATCCTCTTGCTGTATCTCTTTCTTCGTGTCTCTTGAGAACACCTCGCGGAATGACATTTCCTCAGTACGGAACTCAGCGCCGCTAATTCTTGATTTTGGTCTACCACATAGGTAGCTTTAGGAATCCTCTGATTTGGTGAATCCCTTTAGATTTTGTAAGTAACTCATCGGCTCCAGGGGACATTTGTCTAGAGCGATGGCACACTTTATGCTCAAATTTTTCTCGCCACGTAAGTCCGGTAGGGATGGCCTTGCGGGAAGATGGCCGGTAGACAAATTTTGACGCATCGTAGACAAATGGTATTAGTTACAATCTAGTACCCTTCGTTTCATGGCCGACAATTAGTGAGTTTCATCCACGGAAAAAGTCTAGAAAAGTAAGTAAAACGTCCGTAAACGTAAAGGTAGATAAAGCGTTGACCTTTCTCAAGTGGATAATCATTCTTTGACGATGGTGCTCAAGGATAGTGGAGCTCTCTCCCCAGGACTTACTCCGTAGGAGCAGCCTTCTACCTCTCCCAAATGCTCATTCTGATAAGATTCTCAACAATCGGTGATCCTACCCATACCAATGTTACGGTACAGTTACAGAAAAGTAGCTTTCATCCATTATCCGACGGGCCTACAAAACTTTCATCTGGGTTTTTCACTTATCGTGAACATTACTCGATTCCAGCCATTTTTGAGTTCCTCCTGTTATACACAATCCCACATCTGATATCCAATTGGCACATATCGGGTCTTCCTTCCTGGTAACAAAATCTCCAGTGCCAGCTGGCTTTTTGACTGCGGATGGATAAATGCGGAATAGTCCAATTGGAGTCCACTTGAAACATCTTTCGTCGAGTGCCTTCAACCACGTAAGATTTTCACTAACTACCGTCCAGTTGCTCCAAGCTTGGCGACCTCGACAAGGACGTACATTCCGGATGACCGGAAAAAATCGTCGAGCGTGCATAGACAATAGAATTGGATGAACGTAGTCAGTACGGAGAATACCGTTGAGTATGTCGAGGTAATCTAGGTATTCGGTGGGGTGTTTCGGTTGCTCAATGCCGGCACTGGCCGGGTCAGCAGACGTCTGGTACCGCTCTGGGTTCTGCCCGGGCAAGCGACAGCTACCCCCACCCCAAAACTTATTTCACTCTCTCACACTACAACCGTTCTCCTTAGCCGGCTTCCGTTTGGTGGTCTCTCTACAGTGAATGGTCTTCTCCCGCTCACTCCGGATCACTTTTTGCTAGATCCTCTTTGTCTAGTCCCCTCCTCTGGTCGTTCCAGCACCCCCGCAACGACTGTGTCGCCTCGGCACGACTCCATTCTAGCTTCACCGCGATGTACGTGATGCCCACCGAGATGGACCACCTCACTATCAAAATGTACATTGGAAGTGAGAATGTGTCGGTGAGCGACTGAACTCTGAACATATTCGTGCCTTCCCACCCTACCTCCTTCTTTTATATGTATATCGCATGGACACAGTTTTGAACACACACAGGGGGAGGTTTACTACTAAGCAGCAGTGAAGGAAAAGAAGATCTGCATACTCGTGTACATACAGGGTGGCAGGTTCAATTTCAACTATTTCTTACAGGGGTCCATTCTAAAAGTCATTCGACCCAAATTAACCAACGTTACCTAGGGGTCCAAATCATAACTTAGTAATTACTATGTTATTATTTTACGTTTTTTTCCCCAGCTTCATTAATTATCACTAAAAACAAATCATTTTTTAAGAATTTTGTACTCTGGATAATTGATAGTTTTCTGAAACATGACGACTGGAAGGTGATATTGAATAATGTTTACACAAAATTAGTATAAACTCGAAAATAAAAGAATTTGAATGGCAGATAGCAAGAATTGAAAAAGATACTTTAATATCAATATTTAATTGATACTTTTCTGACACATAAATCATGACATTTAAAAAAAACGTGTTTCTTAAGTTTAGCTCAATTTCAGTCGTACATTTTTTCACTGATATCATTCAAGATTTATCATTTTTTAATGCCATTTCCGGATCTAACAAAGAATCCCGAAATATTCGAATGGACTATTAACAATCTTTTTTTTTGTGATATGGAAATTTATTTTAAAAAATTGCAAAACCGTGATAACTCAGTAATTATAAAATTTTCATCCCTATTTAATGGAGCTTGATTTCATTTTAATTACCTGGATCAAAAAATCGTCCGAATCACCGGTCACCCTGTATACACGTATACAAAAGTTCCATGTACGCATATCCACACATATATACTTTATGCACGGATAGATCCGGTAGAAGGGTAACGAAAGTATCGTAGGTGAGAGTCCTGGCATTTCCTGTACTTTCGTACCCGCCAGTTGCGTAGCAATCTCTGTTAACGTGATAATCAAGAAAGAGATGCAAATAAGAGAAAATAAAGGTGTCAAAATCGAGGCAGGAAAAGGATGGTGGAAAATTTGTATCGTTCCTCGAGGAAACGTTTCGAACGTTTATTTTCCGATTTTTTCGTAAAGTACGATAAACGACAACGAATATTTTTTACTCAGTCCGGTTTGGATGTAAATCTAATAAAAGTAAACAAATTTCTTTGCACACTCGCAAAGAAATTTGTTTACTTAGAAAATTTGTTGACTTAGAAATTTGTTTACTTAGAAAATTTGTTTACTCAGAAATTTGTTTACTTAGAAAATTTGTTCACTCAGAAATTTGTTTACTTAGAAAATTTGTTTACTTAGAAATTTGTTTACTTAGAAAATTTGTTTACTTAGAAAATGTGTTTACTTAGAAATTTGTTTACTTAGAAAATTTGTTTACTCAGAAATTTGTTTACTTAGAAATTTGTTTACTTAGAAAACGCAAGATTTATCCTATGGAGATAAATCTTGGGGATAATTATATTTTTGTTGTACTTAGGTACGTTGATCACTACATTTACACTGCGGAAGTGATTTATAATTGAAGTATCAAACTTAGCAGAAGTACGCTTTTAAAATCTTCAAAAAACGATTTTTATATCAAAATATCTCATTTTTTAACCTATCCGTTGATCACGTTATTAGAGACTTGCCAATGGATCAGAAGGTCCCGGGTTCAAACCCCGATAACGGCCGAAATTTTTCCTTCGACGTTTTTCGATGAAACTCGTTTCGAGGCCGGAAGGTGACCTTGAGTTAGGCCGCCATAGGTTTTCGGCAGTTTCCCTATGCCCGTTCTAGAAATTTCATGGTGAATACGGTACAGAGGGGGAAGTTAAAATTTTAATCGTGAAAATTGTGGGAAAATGGAAAAACGAAAGAGTAGGGCGAATCGTGAAAAGCCCGCAAGGATATGAGTTCAACAAGTGGAAAATGTCCAATTTTTGGTAAAGAGAAACCTTTTTTTAATCCATTTGAGATCCTGATATTTACGAGAGTGAGTAAACGTAATGCAAGTATTAGTTAGTAAAAAAAAATGTATTTGGATTTTAAATTGTATTGCTGTCGAAAATTATATTTGTTTGGATTTTATATTGTAATGATTTTAATGTAACTCTTAAAAGGGTATATTTAATCGAAAATTTTATGCTGATTACGAATGTTATCGAATTTTCGTCGAAAGTACGACACGAAGCAACGAAAAACGTGTTTTTAGAAGTTTTTCACGATGTTTTCACGGAAATTTTGGGTTTTGGGGGAGATGAATGGTAAATTCGTTCTCAGGGGATCAAATTATGTCGATGTGGAGCAATAAAAAAAAATTAAAAATCGAACATTTTTTGGGATTTTTTGGGAAGAGAAGTTTTTTCAGTTAATCATGGATAACTTTTTTCCCTTTGGGATTTGGCACTGCATTTTTCGCTCTATCTCTTCATTATGATTTTCTCTTCAAAATGCTTTTTTAATCTTTTAAATGCGATGATTTTTCGATTTTTGGCAGAATTTCAAAGTTGGACCATCGATTTTTGAACATTTTTCCATACATACCCCTTTGCCTCTCTTTTTGCCATTTTTCAGATAGACTTTCCGGGGAAACGATACGAGATATCGATATAAATCCAACGCCATTATTTAAGTTAGGCAAAAACCTTTTCCAAACACACCTATTGAATCTCCATAGCATATAAGGAGCTCACTATACGACCTTTTGAAATTTCGTGATTTTCAAGATTCCGGGAAAGTGGCCGAGGAAAGACGAAAATTTTTTTTTCCATTTTTAACATCTTAAAAGGGTCTATTTAATCGAAAATTTTCTGATGATTACGAATATGCCCGAGTTTTTGCCGAAAGTACAAAATTAGGCTGGGAAAATGGAAAAAAACGTACTAATTATTTTGAGAATTAAATTAAACCTAGTTGAGGGAAAATAGGGTGTTTGGATTTTATATTGTAATTATTTTTTTAATTAAATAAAACCTAGTTGGGGGAAAATGGATTATTTGGATTTTAAATTAAATTGCTATTGGAAATTATAATTGTTTGAATTTTAAAAATAATAGCAATATAAAATTATAATTGTTTTAATTTTATATTGCAATTATTTTTAAAATTAAATCAAATCTAGTTGGGAAAAAAATAGGTTATTTGGATTTTAAATCGTACTGCTATTGAACGTTATAATTATTTGAATTTTAAATTGTATTGCTATTAAAAATTCTAATTGTTTGAATTTTATATTGTAATTATTTTTAAAATTAAATAAAACATAGTTGGGGAAAAATGGGTTATTTGGATTTTAAATTATATTACTATCGAAAATTATAATTGCTTGAATTTTAAATTGTATTGCTATTGAAAATTATAATTGTGTGAAATTTAAATTGTATTGCTATCGAAAATTATGATTGTTTGAATTTTAAATTCTATTGCTATTAAAAATTATAATTGCTTGAATTCTAAATTGTATTTCTATAGAAAAATATAATTGTTTCAATTTTATATTGCAATTATTTTTAAAATTAAATCAAATCTAGTTGGGGAAAAAATAGGTTATTTGGATTTTAAATTGTATTGCTATTGAAAGTTATAATTATTTGAATTTTAAATTTTATTGCTATTAAAAATTATATTGCTATTGAAATTGAAAGCTATAATTGTTTGAATTTTATATTGTAATTATTTTTAAAATTAAATAAAACCTAGTTGGGGTAAAAATAGGTTATTTGGATTCTAAATTGCATTGCTATTGAAAATTATAATTGTTTGAATTTTAAATTGTATTTCTATAGAAAATTATAATTGTTTAAATTTTATATTGCACTTATCTTTAAAATTAAATCAAACCTAGTTGGGGACAAAATAGGTTATTTGGATTTTATATTTTATTGCTATTGAAAATTACAATTTTTTGGATGTACTGATCGCCTTCAGCGATAATAGAAGTTAAGCAGTTTCGGGAAAAGCTGATACTTGGATCGGTTACGAATTTTCCACAATTTGGAAAATACTATGGTCATTTCCGTACGTGGACGAGCTGAAACAATGATCGGTGACGTTTTTGAATGACAGGTCAGCGTGGCTGATTTTCCAACCCAGAAACTCTGTCCTGCTGCGTCCTTCAGTTGTCCTTTGTTTGTCCGAGAGGCGGACAGGTGATGCACGTATACACGTCACGATCATTCAACTATCATACTTCCAGGTACATCAACATATATACCTGAACCGGATATAAATTATTCGCTTTCGGCAATGCCAATCAACCAGTTCGTTACGTAACGTCAACAGTGCCAAAAGCTTTCTCTTCCAGTATGTTTTAACTTTGGATCCTGGATATATAAAAACGTCTATCCTTTTCAATAATCCATATCTTCGAAGACAACTTTGGTGAATCGTCAATTTTGTTTTTCTCGCTGTAATTCAGCATCCGGCATAAATGTGTTTTTGTTTATGTCAAAAATAATTTTAAACAAGGATTTTTCTATAGTTTAATGTTATATTTGACAATACTGTTTTTTTTCGTGTTTAAAAAACGTATTTTTATTGTTTTGGGTAGTTTTTAAAATATTGATTTTTATCGAAGTATGGACAATTTTTTGCCAATGTTGTTCATAGAAAGATTTTCGAAAATTTTTTTGAAGAAAAGTATTCGATGAATTGTTATGGAAAATTGAAAATATATTTGGCTATATTAGATGTTTGTTTCATAATTTTTTCATGTAGAAATATCGATACGTAAGCGAATTATGCAATTATGTATCAATATTAACATGACTTCTAATTTCATTCAAGCGATTTGTATTCACAGAGTAATAAAGATTCTGTATGGACCTTGTCAATACATCGAGAGAAAATTGTGACAGTTACTTGTCACTTAGATTTTATTATACTGTACGTGAAAACCCGAATTTTTTAAATTATTGTCTATTTTTTAATCCTCATTGAGGGATTGTACTTTTTTTATTCTATGACTTCCAAAAATTTTGTACTGGTTTAGACGAGATAAATTATCCCAGAAATTAATTCCAGAAATATAGTAATTCAATAATTTATTATATTTGCAACAGACGTATGAATTGGTTCGTTGATTTACTTTGGCAATCATAAATCTTTGGTACGATAGCCACCAAAGATTTTTTTAAATGCAATAATTGATTGTATTAAAAAACAACGTTTTATTATGCAATTAAAAAATTGCATTAAAATTTCCTTCTAGAAACTGATTTGACAAAACCTCGATAAGTCCAAAATATTGACGAGTCCATCAATCATTAACCCCCTATATTCACACTGGATAAAATACACCCCAACCCATTTTCAACCTCAGTTTGCATTTTTTCCGAATATTTTTCGATAATTTTTTTCTTATAAAAAAAATTGTGCAATTCAAAAATACTTGACGCAGTCTTATAAAAAAAAGGTTCAAATATACTGTACAATTTTTGAAAACTTATTTGCAATATTTATCTGATGCAAAAAAAAGTAAAAAAAAATTGTATTCGCCAAAGTGGGTTGGGTGTATCACACCCCATGTGACTATTACGTTATTATTATATCAGAAGGTATGACTATAGAAGTTTAAATCAAATAATTTATTGCTTCCCCTGAAAACTTGACTAAAAACATACCTAGCTGTTTGGGAAACGGAACGACGATACGAGATCTGGAATATAATTTTCCCCCACTGGTAACAAATATATACAGCAATACGAATCTGAGAGGACGGAGGTGGAATACCTCCAGAATGATGCTGCTGTATTGACACCAACGCATAGGTGGGATGATATCCAAGGGGGTTGATTTCTAATTTATGACGTTAGGGCGATGTGATGAACAGACGTCATAAACCATGTCGAGTTTCATGTCTCCAGCTAACACTGCAGCCTCCATTAACCCTACCTGGCCACCCTTCTAACCACCCTGGTCCTCCAACTTTACCGTTCTACCCCTTCATCTTTAACCCCATATCGGATATCCCTTCACCACCTCAACCTTCCACATCCGTTATCGCGACTACGCAACGGCGCCAACCTCTTTTGCAGCGGCGCCAGCCTTTTGCTGCACGGTACAATTGCATCCACGATCGCTACCAGGCTTCGTGCTGGAGAGCCAATTAACAGCCAAATCATCATTTAAAAATAAACTATGCAGGTGCAGGCTGTCCATTTTCCAAAATGATGACAAGCTTGTTTACATAATTTAATTTTAAATAAACGTTTAATGAAATCTATTTGAAAAAAAAAACGTAACCAGTGATCGACGCTGATGGTTGAGAGGTAGGAATCTGGCTGGAATGATCACCGAAGTTATAAGCAGCATTGGAAAAGGCTGGTACTTGGATAGGTGACCGCTTAGCCCTGCTTTGGCTGGAAAATCGACCAATCAGCGGTGGACCTATTTTTCTAAAGCCTTTTACTTTACATAGTTTAACAAAAACGTCTGTAAACCAAGGAATCGGAAGAATACAGGGATGTCTATAGAGGGAGTCGGTGGTCCCAATTGGAGTTAGGTTTTGATGAGCTAGTGAACAGGGAAGAAGATCTGGTGGAAGGAAAAAAAACTGACCGAGGAGGGAAAAAAGGTGGAGGAAATTTGAATAGGGGACACAAAGAAACGAGGCAGGGAAAAAGGACTAACAACGGGTATCAATGAGAAAATAATCAATAAACAAAATTAAAAAAAAACAATTATTCAGTGAGATCAGACGATGTGGAGTGCGTATAAAAAAGTGCTATCTAGATAATAGTAAAAAAATATATAATAACACGAATGTTTAAAAATCGATTCATTTTTTTATTTCAGATTTTCAGTTATCGGTCTGTATAGTTAACGATTATTTAAAAACAAATTTTGCATCCAAATTTTACATAATCTGAAAGTTAAAAAGTCTTAAGTATTTCATTTAACTGAATTTCTTTTATCTTTTTCCTAAGTAATCTATAGTTAACGATTATTTGAAAACAAATAATGCATCCAAATTTTACATAATCTGAAAATTAAAAATTCTTAAGTATTTAATTTAACTGAATTTCTTTGATCTTTTTCCTAAGTAATCTATAATTAACGATTATTTGAAAATAAATAATGCATCCAAATTTTACATAATCTGAAAATTAAAAAGCCTTAAGTATTGAATTCAACTGAATTTGTTTTATCTTCCTCCTAAATCTCTCTTTATAAAAAAAAATGTATGTGCTTACATCGTTGACTCTTGGTCTCTCAGAAAAGTATCAAAATCGTTGTTTACAATATCGTATTTTTTTCATAATTTTCAATTCTCGAAAGTCATGAAATTCTTCATAAAATCTAAAAACATCAATATCTCAATAACCATCAATTTTGGACGCCCAGTTTATAGGACATTTTTTGTTGCAAATGACCTCTGCTATAACCCCTTTGAAGAAAAAAGGTCGAATTTCCGGTCACCCTGTATATATAAATAAATACGAAAAAATAATTTCTCCTTTTTTGACGATTCGTACGAATCCTAAACCTGTGTACGTAAAGAATATCGCATTAATTAACGACCTCGGCTACTGCACATCCTTTCAATAGTCCATCAATAAAATAGTCATGTGCTCCAGAAGCAAGTATACACAATTTCGTTTCGTCCAGAACTACGAGCGTTGCTTCTATTTTCATCATTAACCGCGAAGCTAACGGATTGCTCATTACGAAACATTGATTTTTCGAGACTCGGAAATTTGTAGTGGTTCATCGTATTATCAGTGCAACGATGAAACAATTCTCGCAGACAAATACGATGGAAGTATCCTCGATGTTTTATCGAGTCCTTCATTCATCACACATTGAAACGGTACGATGTGTCTCTCAATGGAAAGATGTATGAATTTCACCGAATTTTCAATCATTCAAGGCAAAATAGAAATACTTTTGGCGATAATCGATCTCCAGCGGCGGGAGGTCAACATTCTCGACAGTGACGAGCTCGCCGCGAAAACGTCCCTGTTTAATGTGTCACGTATCAATTATTGCTACGTTCCTCGGTCACTACGTTCCAACAAAAGTGGAATCAATCACGTGGGTGCATGTGTAAGTTCCCTCCAATGTATATATATGGGCTATTCCATCCTGATTCGATCTGGATTTGACACGTCATCTGTCCGATTTGACCTCTGATTTTTTGTATTATCGTACCATCTCGGAAAAGCACTCGAGATTTTTTTCAGATTTTTTCGGACCGATTTGACGTCACAATTTTTTTATAAACGAAAAATTAACGCCCAAATTTGAAAATCGGTAACAAAAATTACAGATTGGTACCATCTCCGAAATTGGTACCATCTCTGAAAAGCACTCGAGATTTTTTTCAGATTTTTTCGCACTGATTTGACGTCACAATTTTTTTATAAACGAAAAATTAACGCCCAAATTTGAAAATCGGTAACGCAAATTACCGATTGGTACCATCTCTGAAATTGGTATCATCTCTGAAAAGCACTCGAGAATTTTTTCAGATTTTTTCGGACCGATTTGACGTCACAATTTTTTTATAAACGAAAAATTAACGCCCAAATTTGAAAATCGGTTACGCAAATTACCGATTGGTACCATCTCCGAAATTGGTACCATCTCTGAAAAGCACTCGAGAATTTTTTCAGATTTTTCCGGACCGATTTGACGTCACAATTTTTTTATAAACGAAAAATTAACGCCCAAATTTGAAAATCGGTAACAAAAATTACCGATTGGTAACATCTCTGAAATTGGTACCATCTCTGAAAAGCACTCGAGAATTTTTTCAGATTTTTTCGCATTGATTTGACGTCACAATTTTTTTTTACAGACGAAAAATTAACGCCCAAATTTGAAAATCGGTAAGAAAAATTACCGATTGGTACCATCTCTGAAATTGGTACCATCTCTGAAAAGCACTCGAGAATTTTTTCAGATTTTTTCGCACTGATTTGACGTCACAATTTTTTTTTACAAACGAATAATTAACTCTCAAATTTGAAAATCGGTAACGCAAATTACCGATTGGTACCATCTCCGAAATTGGTACCATCTCTGAAAAGCACTCGAGGATTTTTTCAGATTTTTTCGCACTGATTTGACGTCACAATTTTTTTTTACAAACGAAAAATTAACGCCCAAATTTGAAAATCGGTAACGCAAATTACCGATTGGTACCATCTCTGAAATTGGTACCATCTCTGAAAAGCACTCGAGAATTTTTTCAGATTTTTTCGGACCGATTTGAAGTCACAATATTTTTTACGAAAGAAAAATTAACGCCCAAATTTGAAAATCGGTTAAAAAAATTGCGATAATCATGTGTCACGTATCAAACACTGTGAGCGTTGAAAAAAAGTGACCACGAGTTTCGTTTGGAAGTATTTTATACAAAGAAATTTTTTCGCCAAAAAATTTAAAAAATGAAAAAACAAAGCATTTTTTTTAATAGCATCAATAGACCGCAAAATACAAAAATTCTTGAAAAAATCTGGTCAATTCTACATGATGTAATGAATTTTTTTTTCTATTCAACTTTTTTTTTCCTCTTCCATCTTTAAAAAAATTTTTTTTTTTTAAATGGCGTTGTAGTCCAAACGAAACACGCGCCCACTTTTTTTCAGCTCTCACAGTGTACGATACGTGATACAGGATTTTTCTGATTTTTTTCCGATTTTTTAATTCAAGTGTTAATATATTGTTTATAAAAAAATATTTTGACGTCAAATCGTTTCGAGAAAATTTGGAAAAATTCTCGAGTGTGTTTCAGAGATAGTACAATAACATATAAAATCGCGAGTCAAATCGGAGAGGTTACGTGTCAAACGAAGGACGAATGCGCATGGAATGCCCCATATATATCATGTAGATACATACATGCATGAGCAGAACTCAAAAATTTATTTTTAATGTCTTTTAGCTGGTGTCCATCTTTCCAGTCTCGGCTACATTGCTCGATCGATTCCGTTACTCGATCATTCACTCGCATTACTCGCCATTCATTGGCTTAAAATATCAACGTATAATCCAGGCGTATGTGCAATTTTAAAAATCCGGAATTAATGAACAAAAAGATAATACAGATGCGAATTTGATGGGGTAAGCAATTTTAGGTTTTGTTCTTTTTAGGTTTAGGCCTACAGTCGCCAGGACCAAATTATTATTATTATTATTTTTATTATTATTATTATTATTATTATTATATTAGTTAATAAATCGAAAAATTTCGAAAAAGTGCCTTTTTGGGTCAAATATAAATTGCTAGCTTTCCGAGTGGATCTGAAATCTCACTTGAAATTAATTTGTTTGGGTTTGTTTGTATGTTTTTTTGGGTTTGCTCGTATGTTTGTTTGGGTTTGTTTGTATGCTTGTTTGGGTTTGTATGTCTGTTTGGGTTAAAATATCTCTGTTTGGGTTAGTTTGTATGTCTTTTTGGGTTTGCTTGTATGTCTGTTTAGATTCGTTTGTATATCTGTTTGGGTTTGTTTGGGTTTGTTCATTTCTGGGCTTTCTGGAGATTTCTTATCGTTGCAATGTTTTGTCGTGTGAAATTTGGTCGTGTGATTAGGTGACACGGAACTCTCATGGACACATTACGATACCATCTACCAGTCAATTTCGACTCAAAATAGTCCCCAAATTCACTATACCTAAAAAAACCCAAACAAACCCAACCAAACCGATCCAACCTCTCATGAACAAATTACGATACCATCTACCGGTCAATTTCGACTAAAAATAGTCCCCAAATTCACTATACCTAAGAAAAACCCAAACAAACCGAACCAACCTCTCATGAACAAATTACGATACCATCTACCGGTCAATTTCGACTCAAAATAGTCCCCAAATGTCAATTTCGACTCAAAATAGTCCCCAAATTCACTATACCTAAAAAAACCCAAACAAACCCAACCAAACCGAACCAACCTCTCATGAACAAATTACGATACCATCTACCAGTCAATTTCGACTCAAAATAATAACCAAATTCACTATACCTAAAAAAACCCAAATTCACTATGCATAAAAAAAACCCAAACAAACTCTCATGGACACATTACGATACCATCTACCGGTCAATTTCGACTAAAAATAGTCCCCAAATTCACTATACCTAAAAAAACCCAAACAAACCCAACCAAACCGAACCAACCTCTCATGAACAAATTACGATA
>JAPYZI010003026.1:0-19843 GCA_030523105.1 Ophioninae sp. A BG-2022a | reverse complement strand
AATCCTAAAGGAAAAAAAGTTATCGATGATTAAGTAAAAAAACTTATTTTGCCCAAAAATCGAAAAAAATTTTGGATTTTTAATATTTTTTTTATTGGTATATTTCGATGTAACTTTGTCCCCTGAATACGAATATACCATTTATTTTCCCGAAAACCCAAAATTTCCATGAAAAAATGGTAAAAAACTTATAAAATCACGATATTTTTTGCTGTGTGCACTGCTTTCGACGAAAATTCCTTTATATTCGTAATTAGCTGAAAATTTTCCATGAAATAAACCCTTCTAATACTTTTAAAACCGAAAAAAAATGTTCGACTACCCCGGCCACATTTACGGAATCTCAAAAATTACGAAATTTCAAAAGGTCGTAGGGTGAGCTTATATGCTATCGAGATTCAATGGGTGCGCTTGCAAAATGTTTTTGCCTAACTTCAATAATGACGTTGGATTCATATTGATATCTCGTATAGTTTTCCTGGAAAGTATATACTCCTTTTCTTATCATCAGTCGGTAAACCTTTTACTTATCATCAGTCGGTAAATCTTTTCTTATCATCAGTCGGTACATTCATTTTTCAGCTCAGTCGTTATTAATGATTAGCATTAATTCTGACTAATGAATTAATCCAACAAACAAACCCAAATAAATTCATGCGATAAATTTTCCGACTAATGATAAGTGTTAATCTCAATAATAACATTATGGAATATTCATCGCATGCGTTACGGATGCGCGAACCAATGTTTTCTTTTCTTGTTGTCGGGCTCAACTGTGCCACGCTTGACCAACGTATAAACAAAAGTTACGACCTTCGATCGCCAAACTTTTCAAATACGAATCGTAAACCTTGTACACAACGTATAGGGAACGAAGAGGCGAAAAAAGCAAAGCTGGAAGAGTCTCTCGTCGCGTATCGAAAATTATTCACTTTATTCTCTACCTCGCGATTATCTAGTGTTATACTGTTCGATGTTGTGATATTCTCAAAATGAGCCGTGTTAATACGACTGGGAATGCGGGTGTCACTTCCTTCATCATAGAAGCCGGAGTAATGGAATGCTCGATTTGCATTTCACCCCTTGCAGCTGACGACATCTATTATACTCCCTGCTCACACGTCTTCGATTCAAGGTGTATCGAGACGTTCTTAAAAAAGTAAGTCGAAATTCGTAACTCCTAATGATTTTCTTCCTACTAAAAAAAAATATTTGATTAATCCTTTGATTAAATAAAAATAAAAATTAAATTATTTCAATTAAATATCTAATTTAATTATCTTATAAAATCTTTGATTAAATCAAAATTAAATCAAATTATTTTAATCCATTATATAATTCAATTATCTTATAAAATCTTTGATTAAATCAAAATTAAATCAAATTATTTTAATCCATTATATAATTCAATTATCTTATAAAATCTTTTATCAAAATAAAATTGAATTAAATCATTTTAATTAATTATCTAATTTAATAGTCTCATAAAAATTTTAATTAAATTAAAATTAAACGAAATTACTTTAATTAATTATCTAATTTAATTGTCCTCGAAAATCTTATAATAAAAATCTTGTAATGCAAATATTACATATTTTAAAGAATATACTATATATTCGTGAAATGTATAATAAATGAAGAATTAGCATTTCAATAAATTAAAGTTGTATTTAAACGCAATAATAATTAATATCAACGTAAATAAAAGAAAATTGAACTATGGGGTTTTTCACAATTTAAGCAACAAGAAGAAAATAATTATAGTAAAAAATATCGCAAATGCGAGCAGTTGGTGCGACAGAGGCGAAAAGAACGCTGGTTGTTGCGAGCCGAGAAAGGGAAGAACGTGGTTAACATCCGAGTGCTCGGCCACGCGTATTAAATATTTTATGAGATTGTAAGAGTCAGCTCTAGAAGTCGTAAAAATTCTTCAATTATTCCAGTGTTTTCTTCATTCATTCTCATTTCTTTATCGCGCGTGAAAGTTTCATTCTATCGGTAATTGAATGTAAACTTCTTTGATTAATAAATAACTGAAATTATTATTGTTTTTTTTTTGCGACACATTATTCGTTTCGATAAAAAGCAATGTTAAATTTAATTGAATTGAACAAAAAATCTATGCAAAATCAAATTTAAACATCGCTTTAATTGTTATAATCGAGTAAATCGAAATAAAAAAAACATTTTTCTGGAAAGGTCGAAGTCGAAAAGTAAAATTTTGACGTCCATGCGAAAAATGGTTTATTTTGATACGAAAAAATAAACCATCGCGATATCTAAGTAGGTTTTAAATGAAAAGCTACATTTTTTATTTGCTATTTTATTTATTCATTTATTTATTTATTTATTTAATTATTATTTGATTTAGTTATATAACATGCTTATTTAATTATTGAATATATTTATTTTATTTAATTAATAACTTATCATTTTATTGAATTCTTTATTCATATAACATTTATTTTATTATTTTTACTTTGTTGTTTCATTTCGCCTTTCAGCTACTCCGCTCCTATTTTTGCCTTGATTTAAAAAATTTTTTTTTTCATAGCAGTAACGAGTGTCCGGTTTGTCGACAAAGAATTTCGCCGGCACATGTACGACGCTTAGACGTAAACATCGATTTTCCAAAGCTCGGCTGTAAAAACACAATATTGTCATACAAAAGACACATCGATGAACTTGAAGCAGCAATCATGGAGCAGAAAAATCTTATACTTAATTATCAAGCGGAGTTGCAGAAGGAAAATTCAAATATAGATAAAATGATGGCGATTTTACAAAAACACGATGCAGGTTTGCACTGGTTGGTAATTTTACTGTTTTCCTCGTTTATTTATTTTTTATTTTGCATCAAGATAACTTTCGAGACACAATATTGCTCAATGCTTGTTTTTGTTTTTGTTTTATTTTCTTGTTTTATTTTCTTTTATTTTCTTGTTTGTTTTTTTTTCTTTATTTTTGTTTTATTTTCTTTCATTTTTGTTTTATTTTCTTGAAGGTAAAAACAAAAATTATAATTACCGATAAATATTTATAAAATTATATTTTCAATTAAGCGGCTAGTCTTGTTGCTTAAATTTTTTTACAATAACTACGAACCAACTGTTAGTCGATTGATTATTAATAATTTTTCTTTTATTTCAAACTTATTTAAAATAAAATACTCAATTTCAGTTTTATTAATTGAACATTTATTTTATATTAATGAAACATTATTTTATATTCATAAAATAAAAGTGTTCATTTCAAACTTTTTTATTTTTGTAATATTTTAAAATTATTTTATAATTTTATTTTGATAATTTTCGAAAAAGTTTATTACGCTTCAAATATTTTTGGTTAAGTCGTAGATCTTGAGGTTCATTTTTTTTTACGATGAATTATCTGATGATTTATAATCAACATTTTAGAGAAAAGATTTAAAAAATTTTTTTAACATTTTCCGTTACATGTAACTATTTGGTAGCTCGAGTTGCCACTCGCCCCAAGTTACGTCTTTCCGCGCCCGGAGTAACATGGATGCAGTTCCTTGTATAGAAAGCCCTGTGAAAAAAATTGAAAAGTTGATCAAAGATATAAAACGGTAGGATAATAAATATGGGTTAAATATATTCTACGCTGATAGACATTACGATAATTATGAAATGAAATTAGTATAATTATGTAATAACACAACAATAAATTAATATAATAAAATAATCATGATTTACATGATCATCAATTATTAAATCATTATATTAATAATTTAATAATTACACTTGTCTTAATAATTATATTTAACAATAATTACCAACTTTAGTTATCTATATAATTGCAGTTGAAAATTATTATTAAATAGTTAACGTTAATTAAATAATAAAAATTAACAGTTATTATATTATTAATGTAATAAATTCATAATTATTAATTACACAAATGAATATTATTATTTATGAAAACTCGTTGGATATTTAACAAAAAATGTTAGAAATGTTTATAAATAATGAATCATATATAATTGCAGTTTGAGATATTTTTTTTTTTTTCAGTGAGTCAAAGGATAGTATCAACATCGAACGTCAGAAACGTCGAGAGGATTCGCAAAAATTAAAAGAGGAACGCGCTCTTGCTTTGTTAGTTATTACGATTATTGTTTAAGCCCACCAAATGCTGGATAAATAATTTAATAAATTATTAAATAATTTAATAAGTTATTAAATTATTTATCAAATTTATTCAAATTTACAAAAAAGATATTACCAGTTTTCACGCTTGATATATTTGCAGAAAACTGAAAAAGGAATTGAGAACTGTCAAAGCTGAATGTAAAGTTTGCCAGCGAAAAATAAAAGAGCTCGAAAAAGCTGCGGATCTGCCCTCGAAATATGATGATCGCACGACCTTCCGAACAGTAAAACCGAAGAGCGAGAAGAAAATAATGTTGTGATTTTTTCAGCTGAGCTCCATCAATATTATTTATTTTTTTGTTTATTCACGTAAAAAATCAAATTATTGTAACTTTAAAAATGTACTCCAACATACTTTTGGCTGGCCCAAATTGCGTTGGATACTTTTTTCAAAAACAAAGGAAAGAGAAAACTTTTAGTTTGGGCGTTTGAATCGTCATTAATTCATTAAAAAATTGTATCGTGTTTTTTTTATGTGTTTAGTACTTTTATGTAAAAGATCGAAAAATATAGAAACTGAAAAATAAAAAAAACGAAAACAAATAATTTTATTCTTGTAAAAATAGTTTACAATTACATTTTTTGGAATTACGTATTCCGTTAGTTCAAACAACTTTCGTTTGAAATATTTCTCGATCGGCCTGGTTATTGGTTATCGAGATATAGTGACTTTTAAACTTTCTCTCCTTCTCTGGGTTAGCCCGGGTTCAGCAATAAAATTTTATTTCACTTTGTTTCAATATTTCCCTGAGCTCGAGTTGTCTGAATCTCGGCCAATATTTATAACTGAATAACCAGGGGTTGGTAATAAAATAAACGCTTTTATATTATTAATGAAATTTATTTTATCAATATAAAATAATGTTTCATCAATATAAAATAAATTTTCCATTCATAAAACTGAAATTCAGTATTTTATTTTAAATAATTTTAAAATAAAAGAAAAAAATTATAAATATTCAAATAAAAATGCACAAACAATTGAAGCAAAAAAATTTTTATGAAATTTGGAATATTTAAAACGAGTATAATCCAAATTTATAATTAATCGACTAACAGTTGGTTTGTAATTATTGTAAAAAAATTTAAGCAACAAAACTCGCGACTTTTTTGAAAATATAATTTCATAAATCTTTCCAGTGATAAATATTGACCAAGAAAAAAAAAACAAAAGATTTCATCCGCATCAAAGTTCAGCTGTTCGAGCTTGTAAAAAATCTCGACCTGTCAAAAATCGGATAAGAATTCATCAAAAATAAGGAAATTAGGAGAGAAGATAAAATAATTAATGACAAGGTATAAATAATATTCAAAGATAACGATACCTAATTTGAATAGCCGTTAAAATATCAAAAAACAATTAATAATGGAACGTTGAATCAGCGAATAATTAGCAGAAATAAATGGCACAGCGTCATCTATTAAACCAGCTGACAGGTTGAAAAATTGATATTATCGTAACGAATCATGACTGATTATCAATCGTAATCAACGTTCCAACTCTGATTAATTAAAATCGATAATATCAGCCGCATCGTCTTTGCTTTGAATTTCGTTTGATTATTTAACGAAACCTTAAGTAAATAAATAATCCGAAATGGTAATTCTCATACCAAATAACCAATTTCTGTTTTATATATTTTTCGTCTTTTTATTCGAGTTTTTCCTTATTTTGTTTTTTTTTTTTTTTTCATAATTTCCCTATCATTTTCTAATTTTTTTTTTTTCCTAAACCATACTAAAATTAACACAAAAAAAAAAAAAAAATCCGAGTCCGTCGTGCCATTTTCGAGTTTTTGCGAGACTAACCAACGGAAATTGATTTTTGTACGTGTATGTAGATAGAGATGGATTACTGATGCTACGAGATTGATAAGAAATCGATAGAAAAAAAAAATATATATATATATATATCGAAAAACGATGACGCGAAATCGCGGAACGAGATTTCCATCGGCTTTGGAATATTACCCGGCTAGGGTTGATGCAGTTTACGCGGGGGTGGATCCACCAAATCCTAACGACGATATACCTCACGATTCGGAGTCATCACGGCGCGTCAGCTACTTTCGGAATTACCGAAACGAAACCCTCTCGAGATTCTCGGTGAGTTTCGAGCCCCGGAATGTTTCGTATGAAAATTATTCACCGAAGTTTCTCGCGTCTGTCGAACGCGGTTCTCGCGATAACTTTGCCGCTGGCATATTTCGAATATTTCAAAATCAGTTCGCACATTTTTTTGAAAACGTTTCTCCTGCCTGATATTTTTTGGTCGAACGTGCAGTCGCGTGACGTAATTCGAAGAGTCGAAAAACAAAAAAAAAAAAAAAATGTCAGCTCGAGATCGGTCAGAAACGAATTATTTTCAGATAACGCCTTGTGAATGGGTGGACCAGAATATTTCGTATATTTCTAAACCGAGTGTTATTCCTGCCAAGGTAATTCGAAATTACGATCGTTTACTTTCATTTCCGGTCAATTATATCAGCACGGTTGATCCGGTGCGCATGAAGGAGATCGATGATTTTTATAAGGTATTTAAAAATACGTGATAAATTTTATAGTTTAAACTTTCATATTGTTTGAAAGAAGTTGTTGTTTTTTTTTTTTTTAATAAATTAAATTTGACGGATTCTGGGGGAAATTAAAGTTAATATTAAATTAAATTACATTATTATTAAATCGCATTATTATAAGATTACATTATTACAAAATTACATTACTATAAAATTACATTATTATAAAATTCCATTATTGCTAAATTTCATTATTCTTAAATTAAAATAAATAAATAAATGAATGAATATTAAATTGAAATACGAAATAGGAATTAAATTCGATGAAACGGAATTTTTATTTTATGATTTAAAACAGTTTGGTATTTGATTTTTCCTCGTGCAGTGTGTGCAGCTTCAACGTGCACAGAACAAGGATCACACCGGTCGACTTCATCCTCTCAAATACTTCAGTCCCGACGAGTACAATTTCCAAAGCTCCCCGAGCCTCTCTGGTATAAGTCTCAAGCGTCTTGAGACTTATACCACTCACAAATCGCCGGTGGTACTTCCGCTGACGTACGAAAAAAAGTTGGAGGCTTCTTATTAGCCCAAGTCTCTAATAGCCGGAATTCATGCTCGTGATGACTCGTCTTCACAAGTATCAATTCGGAATCTTTTTTATTCACCGTATTACTGATCCATATCGTCCGGGAACGTACTCATTATCGCTGCACTTTTCGATTATTTGAAATTTTTAATTCGTGACGAACCCGAACAAACCCAAACAACAATTCATTTGTTGTTGACCTCGACGATTCTCACGACAATGGAGATAATGTAACCTAAGTTGGACGGAAAATAAAATCAAGTAACTTCTTTGAACATAAATTTTATAAATTTATCAATTCATAAATAAAAATCTTTATAGAATTATTTATTGATATTGTTTTTGTTGATACGTTGCCTTGATAATATTACATTTTATGGCAACCATAAAAATATTTAATTTTATGACAACCATAATAATATTAAATTTCATAGCAACCATAATAATAATAATAATAATAATAATAATAATATGGTTTTCATAAAAAGAATTTTATAAAAACCATAATAATATTAAATTTTATGGCAACCATAAAAATATTAAATTACATGACAACCATAATAATATTAAATTTCATAGCAACTATAATAATAATAATAATAATAATAATAATAATAATAATAATAATAATAATAATAATAATAATATGGTTTCCATAAAAATAATTTTATGTAACCCATAATAATATTAAATATGATGTTTTTAAACATCACGAAACGACACAAAATAGTATCAGCTCGATTTTGACAGAAGTGACACTTCCGAATATTAGCCATTAATTTTTCTTTGCGTAATTATGATTATTTCGAATTATTACAGTATTAAAAAATGTTATGGTGTTATTCGAAAGGTATGCGCAAATTCCGGAATTCTCATAACGGTATGAACGAACTCTTGAGCACCAATGCTTCCGGTACGATCGAGATCCATCTCTTCAAGTACCTGTAAAAAGTATTCCATTTTTTTTTTTTAAATACGAGTTTCACCCTCGGTGTCCGCCGATTTTCAACGTTTATTAGTTATAACAGTATAGATTTATGACACGAATGGATAATAGCATCGTTTTGTTCCCGAAACCATAATAGCTCCAGCATTCCTATTCAACGGCGGCCTGTTTCGCATCCGGAAAGTTTTAATAATTGGGCCCTTTCGAATCTCGATATCAATGGGCTTAGCTGAAAGCTGAATGTTCGCCGTTTCGGTGCCTCCCTTTTCGAAGTAGGGCTTATTAGTTGTTAATTGATTGCCCTGATTAATGGCGACAGCACCGAGGTAATTCAATATTCATTATGATTCAGTGACCGATAATGAGACTCGGAAACTGTGGGATAGCGATTCCTAGAATGAGAGAGAATAAAATGGAACAAACGCCGATCCGCTTTTTAATTTTTTTTTTTTCAACTGCATTTGTATTTAGATGTTGTATTTTTTTTTTTGTATTTTTTGTATTTGTATTTAGCTTTTGTTTTTTTTTTTTGTATTTTTGTATTTGTATTTCTTTTTAACCGCATTTGTATTTAGCTGTTGTATTTTTTAAAAATATTTCAATATTTGTTGGATTTGTATTTTATTTGAACTGTATTTGTATTTTTTTTAACTGCATTTGTATTTAGCTTTTGCATTCTTATTTTTTTGTATTTTTTGCATTTGTATTTTTTAAACATTTTTAAATATTTTTATATTTTTTGTATTTGAATTTTTTTTGTAAGAAAAAAAGATCGCAAAATTTCGAAAAAAAAACGAAACCAAAGCTAACAGTGTCCTTTTCAAATATGTTATCGCTAAATCTGCAAGATCACTGTTCTTCAAATTTCAGCACGTGATTTTGCAAAATACGAAAATCGTAGAAAAACCAGTTTTTTTTTTAAATTGATGTACCGGATACGAAAAAAATCGCAAAAATAAAAATAAAGGAGCACAATGAAGCTAATTTTCTTCGCTGTAAAACGCTGTTTGGTAAATAATCGCAGTTTTTTTTATTTGCAGAGATATTCGATTTTTGGTCCGTATAGAAAAATTACAGAATGTCTAATACTTTTGGATAATCCTGTACTTTGCGATGAAAGTTAATTTTCGTGGCAAAATCAAGGATTTAAAAATAAAACTCACCGTTTGAGCAACATATTCGGCACTCTGCGGATCGATTCTAAGTTGCCCATTTCTTGTTGTGCCAGTTATACATTCCACGACTTGTATTAAATCATCCCTAGACACTTGATTATCACCGTCGAAATCTTTAAGCAAAATGAAATTTCATTAATTAAGAATTTCGTTGATTTTCGATGATTCTTCGTAATTTATCATTTCGAGCAGAAAAATTATATTCCTCTTTGCAAAATTATCTAATTTTGCAAAGAGAAACATAGTTTTTATAGAAATTATAAAATTATATTTGAGAAATATAATTTTTACCGAAGATTCGAAAAGCCCAAGCTGCTCGAACGTTGACAGGACAATTAGTGGATAATGCTGAGAACAAATCGAGAGTATCTTCGAAATTCATGCGACCATCTCCCTTAGACGAGAAAATCCGGAAAATTGATCGACGAAACGGATTATTCTAAAAATATTGAAAAATCAAAATTTCGTTCAAATTTAGTGGAATTTTTTTTCATTCCCATTGGAAATTTTTTTTATTTTCTCTCCATTTTTGTTTCAAGAAATATATATATGAGTCCTAAGTTTTATTGTAAAAAAACTAAAATACTTAATATCTTCCAGACGAATATAATAATTAAAAACAAAAAGATTTTACTATTCGATTTGCATTTCAAATGTGTCGTCATACGTGTTTTTAATGACGCAAACATCCTGTAAAATAAATTTTACAACAACGCTTGTAATAATATTCAAATTGAAAAATAAACAAATCGTCTAAACAAATGTAATATCTACAAATCTCAGTTTAGATTTTTTTCCTAATTTTAATGTTTTATATGATAAATAAAATTCTGAAATGAGAAGTTCGATAAATTTTCGAAAAAAAAAATTAATTGAGTATTTTAATACGGTAGTTTAAACGTGCCAATTTAGAAACCTCGTCCACTTTCATTTGGCGTACCAAGCAAATAATCATTCTGAACCCAAGTTCAACTAATTAACACATTAAAATTACATTTTAATACACAATTCCGCTTCCCACTTCAAAGAATCATAAATGATACCATTATCGAGCAATCAATTTCAAATGGCTATCAATTGCTCTTCAACTTACGCGTAATTGGGGAATTATTTCGAGTATTCGTTCGATGGGAAATCTATGATGAAAATTCGCGTTCAATTCCTTTGGCCCCAGTGTTTCGAAAAGGCGATAAATACTGTAAAAATAAATAATTATTCTTCTTCGATAAACGATAATTTTTTACAGCAATTTTTACATGTCATATTAAATTTATGTCTAAAATTAGCAGTTTTTGTTGCACGAATAATTAAGGGGTTAATCTAAACTAAATATATTTATATTATTGATACGAGTACATCAATAAGTTTGTAAAAGAATTTAGCAGTTTTGTATTTTTTTTAATTTTCGAAATTCGAAGTAAAGTACCTGACCCAAACAAATTTTCAGTCGATAGAAGGCAGGAAAACAACAAATATTTTCAATATTACTTACCGAATCATTATTATAATTATATGTAGTAATTTATCGGCACTATACATATTGTTATCAAAATTTCAGTTTAAAATCAAAGATTATATATTTCCTTAATTTTTCTTCTACTTTTTTAGAAAAAGCTTGTAGCTAATAGTGATGATTATTTTCTGAATCAAAATTATTATTAAAATGATTTTTGTATTAATAATAAAATTATTAAAATTACCTTTTTTCTTTGGTAATAAAATACAATAATTTTATTACCAAAGAACCATAATTAATTCTTGTTAATAAATATTCTCTGGTAATAAAATTCTAATTTTATTTAAAATTAATTTTTAAATATTAATTTACACATTAAAAATAATGTAAAAATTCTAATTTTATTACCAAAGAACCAAAATGATTATTAATACCTTGATTATTAATAATAATATAAATAATTAAATAAACAAAGATTTTTATTTTATTTCAACGTTCACAATTTTAGTTTAGTACTTAAATATAAATAAGACAGGCCTTAGAACGAGTCAGGTACCTCAGCGTCAATTTTCGTAATAGTATTCGTCAAAGTTTCAGCGTGTTCTGGATTCTCTGTGTTATTGCGTGGCTCTCCCAAAACCGCTGGTTGATTTGTACTCACTAGACTATTTCAGCTTTGTTTAAGTAAGTCAGTTGGCTGTACTCCTCGAGCACTGCCGGCGTCATTGCCGCTACAGTGGAATTCGAGCTTCCCATGACTCCGAGTACTGTATTTGTATTTAGAACGGTTCACCACATGCAAACTGAAGAGGGTTTGTCTTCCGTATAGTCCTCGACTTCAGCACGTACGATTTAACCGAGAAAACATTTTTTTTCATTACGTCTTATTAAAAAATAATTTCTAACTGATATACGATAATACATAGGAATAATATTCAAAAAAAATTACTTCTCCGACGAATAAGAAAAAAATATATATAAAAAAAAAATTTTTTTTATTTATTATTGAACTCGATGCAACCACGTACGAGCGAGCTTCGAAAACACGTCAATCCAGGCGACAATAAACGAGAAAAGACCGTGAACGTGTAGAATACGAATCGGCCAGTTATTATCGGGACACAGCGACGAGAGTTTTTTTTTTTTCTTTTTTTTTTCTTATAATCTTATCGGTTCACGTCTTGCATATCCGTTAGTGACGGTTCGCTTTATCAGCAGTTGGTGAATGTACAGAATACGTTTTTTTTTCCCCCCTTTTATGTCTATTCACATGTCTCACTCGCGATAACGGTACTCGCGGTGATGATCGATCTGCAAAGATCGTCTTCGATGATACCGTCGTTTTATTCATTTCATAGGGACGCTTTAATGGCGCTGAGATATTTCGTTTCGAAATTCTGTCGGAACATACAATTAGCCATAGGGATTTTTTTTAATGATTTTGAGGAATCTTTATCAAGGAAAAAAATTGAAATTTTGTAGTTTTAGATTTTATATATTTTTATTTGAAACGGAATATCGAAAGTTTCGTAAAAATGTCGAAATGATCTTTTTAAAATTGATTTTAAAATACAAATGTTTTTATTTTCAATAAAATTGGGAATAAAAATCAAATATTTTTAAAATTGATTGTAAAATATTAATGTTTATATTTTCAATAAAATTGGGAATAAAAATCAAATATTTTGGAAATTTATTTAAAAATACAAATATTTATATTTTCTATAAAATTGGTAATGAAAATCAAATATTTTGGAAATTGATTTAAAAATACAAATGTTTTTATTTTCAATAAAATTGGTAATAAAAATCAAATATTTTTAAAATTGATTTAAAAATACAAATGTTTATATTTTCAATAAAATTGGTAATAAAAATCAAATATTTCAAAAATTGATTGTAAAATATAAATGTTTATATTTTCAATAAAATTGGGAATAAAAATCAAATATTTTAAAAATAGATTAAAAAAAAAATGTTTTTATTTTCGACGACGAAAGAAGACCTGATTTCCAGTTTACTGTTTGACAACGGAGATCCGGCAGAGCCATTTCAAAGTCCTGCCTTTTTGAAAGAGCCTTCTTAAAGTCCAAAGAACGTCCGCGAAGATTTTGATCAATAATGCTAGAACCTGACGAGGAAGATTTGTTTCAGCATTGAACAAATCTTCCCGCCAGAGGGAACGAGCCGTTTGGTCCAAGCCGTCACGAATTTTCGTTCCCAATATTTATGACACATCGGAGAAAAGCGCTATCGCAGAAAACCGTTGGATTATTGTAACACCAGGATGAAAAGTGAATAGTGGTTGTAGGTGGATGAAGGGGCGTGTACGACGATGATGAGAATAGTGTACGAGCGAACCGGTTATTGTCCAGGCAAGCTGGATATGTTTGCGGATAATGGAGCGAACCTCTTGAGAGGTCATGCGAAACTGACGTTCCAGCGTGTCAACAGCAACTATGCATCATCAGATGTCCAGCGCACGTAACCGGCATCGTTTCGCTTTCACCCTCTCCGTCCCTCCGAGTCCCTCTCTCCCGGGAGTTTCCATGACTCGATGATGCAGGTATATACCGGATTTAACGCTGCCGGAATCATTATTATAAGCAGCTCGAATGCTCAAACGGACTTGTGCGAACCCTCTACCGATGAAATATCGGTTGATTCGTAGCCAAGTTGAATTCCGCCTGTAGACTTCCAATACGCGACTCTACGAGCGTTAACACGAGTAGCTATTTACCAACTGCATCAACCGTCCACTTACGCACCCTAGCTTGGAACTCCCTTTTCCTCGTGATCCGCAGGTGTAGCTTTCACCCTCCGACCGTTATCCCGGTTTTGCTTCTTCCATCCGCTTCCATCGCCATTAACGTCGATCAATGACAATCATACGCGATCCGTATCATTGGATTCCGGAAGTCCAACTAAATTCAACACCGTTTCACCGAAAACTAAACGTACCTTGGAATTGAAAACGTCTGATGAACGATCGAATACGGTATGAAGCTTCCTTTGTGGAATCACTGATCATTGGCTATGCTCTGATGATGGATCAGTGGAATGATAGTACCTCCGGTGTATAATGGGCAATTGCTCGATTCCTTCTTCGTTTGCTGTCTATCAATGTCTCTGGCCAACAGGATTCATCGATATTCAATATTAACTCCCATTTGTTTTCGGTTTTAAGACGTTTAGCTATTAAATATGATTCTTTCCGTGCTGATTTCGAACGTTTTGGTTGGTTTTTTTTTTTTTTTTGTTTTTTTTTTTTGGTGTAGCTGTGATGCGAGATTTCTTATCGATTGCGTCCAAATTTTTTGACACGAAAAAATGATCCGATGAGTCAATTGATTTTTCACTCAATTCAAAAAGGAAATTCGATGAATAAATATTGTAAACGCAATTTGATTCAATGTCAACGGCTTGGGACATGCAACGGATATCGTTCGGATATTGAACATTTGGCATTGAACGTACGAAACCATTTACATACCCTAGTTTCCCTTAGTATATTTTTCATCGATAGTAAATGACGCAATTAATGTCTATCCTGATCATGAATCCAGATTCGATGATTTTGCGGATTAGAGCCAATTATGGTGAATATAATTTCTATAAATGCAAATTATTCGAGGTCTCCATAGAATTTCGCAGTGCAGAAGCCATTAGTATACACGTGTGCTATAGCTCCATCCCGCATAGGGTTGAGCTACCCTATTATCATTTGAATGTGATATCCATTAACGAGGAAAATCAGCCTATATTCGCATCTCCCGTCGTGGGCCAATCACTGCCGTTACTGTTCGAACTCCAAACAAATTAACGCGGATATGCAACAATTCGTAATCTTAACAATACTCCAAAAAAACAAAATACGTCAATATTAAAGGATTATGAATGAAGACTTGCCAGAAAAAAAATCTTAAGTTTAAAAACAATGATACATGAAATATTCGGAAAGGGACCAACAAACCCAAACAAACCCAAACGAAACAGAACCCAAACAAACCCGATCGAAAAATTAGGGAAAAGGATATTAAGGGATGAAATTTTACGGTTCTATATTTAGGCGTCAAAAAAATAAAATGGCGTTCCACATTAAGGTGTCGAAACAAAAAAAAAAATAAAAATAAATAAACAGAAGCTGTCAAAAGTTTCTTCCGATTTTTAAAAAGATTTAATTACAAATGTATAGCTTTGAAATTTTTTTTCTATATTTGTAATACAAGACGTTATTACTTGCCAAATTTTCTAGTTCTAGGTCAACGGAAAATACCCTAGAAATTCTGATTCTCTTGAGATTCCCTTGATTCCCTTGAAATATACATTTTTTTTTTTTTCGTCATAAAGAGCCGTATCTTCTTTTCACGTAAACTTAGAAGTTTGATTTTTTCAGAGCTTCAAAGGGCTGTAGATTTAAGTATATGGTTTTTATATCAACTTGATATTTCGAAGCGTTCCCGAGAAAAAGGGTCTTGACAGACAGACGGACGACCCTACAAAAAAGTGATCCTACACGAGTTCTGCTTTTTTTTTTTTTTTTTCGTTTTGAAGTATGGAACCCTAAAAATCAGAGCGTCGCTTGTGCAGCAATCTTAATAACGTGGAGCGAACACGTATAATTTTTTTAAATCCAATATTTAATATCCTACTGAATTTCAACTGGTAACCTACAATAACCACGAGAAATTACCTAACAGTGAAATTGTCTTTTCATAAAAAAAAAAAAAAATATGAAAACCAAATCCCTAACGAGTTAGAATAAATATTGGTTCCCGTCCACTTTTCGTGTTGCCACGCAATGAGAATTGAAGGCATAAATTCAGCGTAGTCATGCAAAACCGCGTATGCATGATTCCATCTACGGTTAGCTCGAAATTTGGTATTCAATAAGAGCTTAATTAAGAGCTTAATGAAATTTACCGTGACGATACGTACGGCGCCTATATACTCATTTCGATTTGCACTGTATCGGGTTTCCCCCTATCCGTGTTCGCGCAACTTTCGCTTTCGATTCCTCCAACTACAGGGTATTATTGATTTATCTACGTTTCCGTGTTGTCGACGGGCCTGCTGTAACGAAACGTTTGAATTATCATTTTCACGAATTCATTTGTTTCAATTACGCCGTTCCGTGGTTTCTTCAATCGAATGTCCATTGGACGTGAAAAGTCAGGCTGGAGGACGATTAAGTCAAGTTGAAAAAAAAATGGACACGTGGAATTTCTAGACAGCTCGGTAATTGATCAAATTTGGTGCCTTGCCGCTGAAAACGATGACGAGAGAACCAATCGATCAGGGGTTGAAAATGAAAAAAAAAAGAAAATAAAAAAAATACGAAAAAAAAGACCAAAAGAATTCATCGTAGCGACTCGTACTGTTCGATACTTTGTAAATTCGTGCACGTGTATGATTGTACCGATGTACCGGAACTCGGAGGTAAAAGCGTTAAAAACGGCTATCGGAAAACGGTGATCCTTCATTTGTTAAATAATTGCATGTTCGTCGATTAGATTTGTACGTAGAGTTCCTTGTAATTGTATTAGTAGTGGGAGATGGAACGGAATAGAGAATCGGACATACGTGGATATGGATGGGTCGTGGATCGAGAAAGAGGAAGAGAAGCTGGAGAAGAGGAGGAGGGGGGATCAGGGTAGTTGGGTTTCGACGTATCCGGGAGTTTCATTCGTACGTCCAGGAAAGCGTCGAATTTAAATTTCTCCCGATGTTCGGTTTCACCCGTGTAATTCGTTTCATCCGAGGCAAGTTGATCGCACCAACGAGTTTTAGCGCACTGCGGTACGCGTGGTCTTTTCCCGTTGATAGTAACGACCCGTCCAACACTTATGAGTACATCGCCAACGCTGGAAAATTTTTCTTCCCTCGTTTATTCCTTCGTTCGTATAAAAAAGTGAAAAAAAAAAAAGTAAAACGTGGATATAGACAGGTACGTCTATATTTCGAAAAGAGTCAAAGACGAAAAAACGAGCTAAAGATAAAAAGAGATAGAGAGAATTTTTGATACTTCGTTTAGCGGAGGGAAATAGTTTCTTATGGTGTTTTTTTTTTACTTTTCGATTTTATCGAGTCCCTCGTTGGAATCGTAATTTCCGATGCTGCAGGTGTTTTGATGGAAGTCTTTTTTTTTTTAATTTTTGATAGATCGAAATGAATACGAAAACTCTTTGAGCGCTAGTCGATTTCTCACATTTTGGTCATGAGACTCAGAAGTTGCCTCCGAAGTATTTTACCACCTGGATTTTTGGGTATTTCTTTGATGAAATGGACGCCACCCCTGAGACGACTTTGCGACGAAACTCTTTCTGAAGAGAGAAAGTGGTAGATGAAGAAAGAGATAAATCTCTGGTAACTGGCGAACAGTTAATGACAATAGGTGCGCACCATTGACGAACCGACAGATTTCCTGAGGTTTCAACGTTGAACCTGGACGAAGAACGACAAAGGCCATAGGGAGTTCACCACTGGCCTCGTCCGGTTTTCCAACTACGGCAGCGTCCGCGATTCCAGCGTGCGTCAGGAGCAAGCCCTCGATTTCGGTTGGCGATACCTGGAAGCCTTTGTACTTTATCAACTCCTTTAGCCTACCAACGACAAAGAGATCACCATCATTGTCGTAGTAACCAAGGTCGCCGGTACGAAGCCATCCGTTCTTGTCAATCGTCTCCAGCGTTGCCTGATTATTGTCCTTGTAACCCAGCATCACATGATCACCTTTGAATAACAACTCCCCTACTTGTCCAGGTCCAAGCAATTCTGAACTCTTCGGATCGACAACTTTGCAACTCAAACCCGGTAAGAGACGCCCAATGCTTTCGGTTTTATTCGTCCCTCTGGGACTCATTGTACTGATCACTGAAAGTTCCGTCATTCCGTAAGCTATACGTAGATTTGAACAGCCCAATCTCTTCAAAGCTTCGGCACGCATCTGTCATGAAAAGGGAAGATAAAGGTTACGAATGGTCCGAGTAGTTTCGAGCATCAACCATTTCTGGACGTTGGACTGGAAAACAGACAGGCAAGATGGGGAATGGAGAAATTATAGTTTATCAGTCCGAAACAAATTTGAATGGAAATGAAACCGCGAAGAGGATGATACTTGATAACATATTTGACCCATGCAAGGCCCATTGTCTAATAAATCCCACGTTTTAAATATCCAAAACTACAAAGTCAAACGGATCGAGCTTGAGATCGGTACAACAAATTTCGAAAATAATAAATGTCTTCAATATTACTTAGTAAATCTTTATTCTAATAATACGTAGTGGTTTATCAGCACTATACATGTTGTTATCAAGATTTCAGTTTAAAATTGACGATTAGGTGTATCAAAATTTTTTTTGTACGAATTTACAACGAGTATGGCTTTATTAAGAAACAGTCGTTTGGATAAAGCCTAGAAGACTATTTTTCAAAAAAAGCTTATAGTTAATAGTGAACATTGTTCTCTGAACCAAAATTATTATTAATACGTTGATTATTGAATAAATGATTAAATAAACACTGTCGTTTGATTGCAATGTTTATAGATATTGTTTTTGTTTTAAAAACAAATATGGTGGGCCTTACATGGGTCAGGTAATTTAGAATAGACAGGACGTTTCAAAAGATCCTAACTAACCTCCGGCAAGAGTGGTGCAGATCCGCAAACTACCGTTTTCAAACTCCCATAATCATACTTCGACACCACCGGATTCTTTGCGAAGAAATGCATCATCGGAGGCACGGTCAGCATAACGGTGACTTTGTATTTCTCTACAAGTTCCAAATAAAGGTCGGGCTTAAAGTTGGACATTACAACGGCAGTTGCTCCAACGTGGATCGTGTCGATCATTACTGAGAAACCGTAACCGTGAAAGAACGGTATAACTGACAATATCACGTCGTTTTGACGAATATCAAGAAGGTCAGGATCTCTGAAAACAAGAATCCGTCAATTGGCACGTTCATCGTCAAGATTGAGAATGACGATAATCAGTAGGATATTGAAAACAAACAAGATCGCGAATTCCTGAAGAAACAAGTTACGATGAGAGAGCATTACTCCTTTAGGCAGCCCGGTTGTTCCGCTCGAGTACAAAATCACCCCGGTCCTCTTGTTCAACTCATCCAGGTGGACCACTTTGTAATCATACGGATTTGGCCAGGATCGTGATTCGCTCAACATTCTGTTGAGGCAAGGGATCATTCGGGATAACGGAACGTCGTCCAATTCTATGATATCCATTTTCCATGTAAGGCTTTCCTTGACTCGACTGAGTAAAGCCTCCGAACGACGGGATACGAATATTATTTTTGGCTTGGCGATCTTCAAACAGTGCAGCGTTTCACCTATGCAGATATTGGCAAAGTTGGATAGCGCTTTAATCCGAGTGACTTGACTTTTTGTATTGGATTAGGAATACAGTAAAATCACTTCCATCGCGGAATTCAACTTGACATCAGTATTTTCTCATTCCGGTTGCGAGAAGCCAAGCTTCCAAGGTGAAAGCAAGTTTAAACGGAGTGGGATAGGAAACCCGGAATTCCATTGACCAGAAGGCTCAAAATTCGGAATTTTAATTTTTTTTTAATAATTTCCACAACGCGCCAATCCAAACCCACCGTTTGCCATAGCCCAATGTCACTGCATTGTAACGTACCGCACCGAACGTTTTAATACCAAATACAAATCATAGATGGCGGAACTAGTAGTTTTAGCAAGTTCTAATTTCGTGGGCCGGTGAAAGTGACGAGTCGAAACTCGTTGAAAGTTTGAATTTTAGAAAAATGTAACAAAAGTGTGGAAAATTGTAGTTCTTGAGTCGAAACATATAGGTAAGTTAATGATTTTGTTCATGTATCGTTAGCAAAGCACATTTTTTCTTTTAGTTTCACTCAACGTTGCAGTAACGTTACACTCCCTAAAATGTCAAATAAATAAAAAATAATAAATGTTTTTGAATTTTTGAGAAATACGTGTTTTTTT
>JAPYZI010003025.1:0-20172 GCA_030523105.1 Ophioninae sp. A BG-2022a | reverse complement strand
GACGATTTAATTCGTGAGAAAATTTTGCTGCAAACATAATTTGGGTGGCGATAATTCGTTAAATTTTAATAAACGTGATAAATTCCGAGCTCTCCCCTTTTTATTAACCACAGGCAAACGATAATCGTCGTTGAAAAATCAAAGCGATCCGAACGAATATGTTTACATAATATCCGTACAATGTTTCACCGGGATCCTGCCGAGTGAGTCAAATCGCTGAAGCGTATTACGTTCTCTATAATAATACTACGGAGTAGTGTATACTACTTGTATACATATGCGTGCCTGTTTACGTGCGACCAAACGAGGCGCGTCTTTTCTCAATCCACAAAACATAAACAAACACGCGGCCACGGTCAGCGCTCGGCAATTGTCCTGCCTCGATTCTTCGCCCGAAAAGTCGAGACTTCGTGGCCGAATTCGCGTACGGGGCGTCGATAGTTATTCGCAGCGCATAAATCCAATTTTGTGTTCGTCATTCCCTTAAGAAGTCAATTCACATTTACGAGCTCATAACCTACAAAAAATCAAACTGATTTCTTCGATTAATCGTTCATTCTATTACTTTAAACTAATACTGTTATTAAAAAATACATTTATTTATTATTTACCGTTGCTATTCAATCATTGATAAATTAATATCGTTATGGAATCCGAACTCAATTAAGGATTTCAACAATCGAATTGATATTTACAATCGAATATTTACAACATACATAACCTCAAAACTGACATCTCTGATACACTTGTCGTTTTCGATATTGAAGTTACTGATTGATTTTGAAAATTCATCAACCGATTTTGACGTTTTTGACTCATCATTTGCGATTCCTCGTCGCATGATATTTTACAAACCGAATTCTACCAGGAAACTTGAATGATGAATTCCCTTGGATATTATCCACGCGTCTAACTGTGCATATACGTGTGATTTGGTACGTGAATTCCGGCACACGTATTATGCAGATGGAAATGCCGCGAAGTCTGCACGAGGAGCATTCTCGTTATGGACTTTGTGCGATGGGCTTTCAAGGCGCTTCTTTTTTTCTATAACGAGGCTCGTGCTAGCTGAGATTACGCGGTGGCCTCTCATAATCGAGCCCCTCTCGACCTGCATGCGCCACTATCTCAATTTTCCTCGGAGATATCCCTTAATTATGTGGGAGGTTAGAATAGGAGGGCTATGTACCCATGTATCGGCAGTTTGACTCTTATCCCTGGAGATTACCTCAATCCCGTGTATCACGGACTATTAAACGAGTAAAGAGCTGGTAAACCGTATTCTTCTAATTCTCTGATTCCCGGATCGTTTTACTCCGATATCTACACCAAACTCCAGGATCACACTTAAATGTGTGCTCTCGAAAGCTCTCGGACAATGAAAAAGTGAAAACTCTTAATGACTTTTGAAAGATGTTTTTTTCTTTTCATTTTTCTTAAATAATTTATTCAAATAATGAGAGTGTGTGTTTCAAACGTCGTGTGTGAATTTAGTAGAATAAAAAGAATTGACAAAATTTTTTCGATGGCAAATGAAAGTTTGAGTGTTTTATTTTTTATAAAAAGTGATCAGTAATGTCGATGAAATCGAATTTTCATGGTTGTATGTAAACCATTCTTATTATAATTTTCATTTTTGAAAATGAAATTAATTATAGCTCATTTTCAATCGTTTCAGTTTTTTAAATGTAATTGTTCGTACCTATTTTAATTTTATTTTCATTTACAACAATTAAATTATACACAGCCCATTTTTAATAACCTTGATTTTTGAAAATCACTCCCTTTACACCACATTTTTATACATTTCTTATAAAAAAAAAAAACAAATTGTTTATTGCCCATTTTTTAATATTCTTCGTTTTCGAAAGTGATATTGTTCGTAAAGCATTTCTCAATCATTTTTATTTAAAAAAATATAACTATTTGTAGCATATTTTAAAATCATTTTGACTTATAAAGAGTATAATTGTTATTTATAAAAATAAGCACTCTCCTCTTCAACAAATAAGATTTTTTAGGTTATGCATGAATGAAATATGTCTTCAATTTTCATATAATTAAAAGCAATGCATTTTTAATAAACCAACGATTGATCGATTGAATAAGACAGCGAATACGATTTGATTGGTTCATTGACTTCAGCAATATCAAGAATAACACAAACCATCGTAAATCAATAAATATTCCAAAATACATTGAATCATCAGGAAATACTCTCTTTAGCTATAAAAGTGTGATTACTTCGGAGACGTTCCGTCCGAGTATGATTCTTGGTCCGATTCGCTCTATCGATTATCAGGAGACTCGAAGTGTCCCTGAGACTTCCCGGTCGCGTATATTATCCAACCTCTTCCGGATTGTTTCGAGTGCTTTCTTTTTTGTGTCTTCGGCGCCACTTTCCACGATTTCGGGGAGGTCATATTTTTCCATCTTTGGTAGCATTTATACACGACCTTGGGGGCGATATCGGGGGAAAGGGCGATTAATCTTTTGGCTCGTGGGGTGGGATCGAGTAAGGGTGAAAACATGGACAACCCCTCATCCCGAATCGGCCGAGGCCCAACGAAAAATGGGCCAAGAACCGCCGTTACGGTGAGCTATCGTTTTATCCTTGGGTTTGGGGATTTGCATCGAGATTCCACGAGGTCGTACTCTTCGATAGGATCAACACGCCATTCTCGCTTCTACTTCCTGTCCCTATGGAAATTCACCCACACGATTTTCCCTATCGTTGTCGTTACGCCTTAACAACGCACGCGCCCCCCCCCCCCCTACCCAATCTCTTTTCCACTTTGATCAGACCAGCTCTCTTCGAGCAATAATTCGCGCGTTGCCATAATCAATTTCTCGAATGCTCGGCTATCAAATGAATTTTTCATCACGATTTTCGTTACGAAGCTCGCGAACCTGATTCAATTTTCACTCGACTCCTCCGTTGAATCGAGGCTCTAATTTTCTTCCAGATTTCATTTTCTCTACCCTCCAACTGTCTCGATAATTGTCCTAAAGGGCTACCCGATACGTGCGGATTCGAGTTTAAATTGGTCGAAGAGAATTCCCGAAGAGAATTCGAAAATTTATTTCATTGTTCGCTGGAAGGGAAAAAGACGAGGAGACGTAACGTATTTGTACTTGGAGATCCAAAAAAGGCTCGAATTAGAATTTTTTGCTGGAAAATCGTTGATAAAAAGGGGAAGAAATTTTTTTTTAGGGAAAGTATGTGTACTGAGAATCTTTGAATAAATAATTAACGAAACGTACAGAAAAGCAAATTAAACATCCATCATCAATTTTTACAATAATTATTTTATAACAATTATCGAATCGTGTTTGGCTGTACTTTTGGGCTTCCGGAGTTTAACGAATTGAATTTTCACGAATTGAAAGAAAAAATGATCAAATTGATTGAAATAATGAAAAAGATGGTGATACTTTCGATGAAACGAAAAGTATTTTTACTCCCACACGTTTCACGACTTTTTGATAATTCTCTGCTTCTTTTTTCTCATTCGAGGGAATTTCGGCAGTCGCTCTCGCATTTGTTTTTTTTTTTCGGCTCGTTTGCCTCAAGTTGGCGTTGCGATAATTGACGCTTCGCGAGGAAATGACAAATTGAAAAATAGAAAATTCGATAACTCGTCAAGGAATAAATAGTGTTTGCCGATCGGGGGCGGAGCTATTCGTGACGCGAGAATAAAGAGCAAGAGGTGGAGAGTGAGAATTAAAAAAAAAGAGGGTGTGTGTGAGAGAGAGAGAGAGAGATTGATCGATCGGCCGAAGTGGAATGGGCGACGAATGCAATGTAGCGGCTCGTCAAAGCGACGATTCGTCGTCGTCCTCCTCGCCGATCCTCGGAGCTCGCATTAAAAACCTTGAAGAGTGTCATGTCGGAGACATACCCCATCAGGAGACCGATTTTTTGCTCCTGTCTAAACAATCCGGAGAACCCGACGAAGAAATACACAAAATCACGGATAACAAGCTCGTCGAGAATAAATTACCTCAGGTAAAATGATCACCTCGTTATTTAACGTTCAAAGTACGTACTTCCAATCGTACGGAAACGAAAAGCTCAGTTTTATCGAATCAGTGAAAATAGGTATTGAAATCTTAGACTGGGGGTATAAAAATGTGAAAAAACCGAAAAGTGCAAGTTAAATATTTTTTTTTCGAACTTTCAATACCGAAAAAAAACTTCATTTCAGTGATATCGAATTGGCCACAAGGGGATAGTCCGTTGCCGAGGTAATTCTAAATTTTTGAACTCGTCGAATGCACAGTAAAAAAAAAAAACATAGTGATATTTTGCAGAACGTTGATACACGTAATATGTGATAATTGTTGCGAGAAGTCAGGGAATTTAATTATTATTTTTTTAAGAGTTTGGTTACTTAATAATACTTTTTTTAAGGAGTTGATAATTTAATAATTATTTTTTATGATGAACGCCCTCCAGGTAATATTAAAAAAAAGACAGACTGAAACTTTTTAAAATATACATATTTCAAAAGGATTTTAATCACATCCCGAAAGAATCATTGAAAATTGAAAAATGGCAAAATTAATGAATGAAAATTTTAACGAAGAGTAACAGATCTATAAATAATCGCCTTCCGAGGGTGGGTACCGGAAACGGATTTTTTATAACGATGGGGGAAACAAAAATACGAAAGAAAAAATGAAAAGTAAAAAAAAAAGTTAATTTTTTTTAAATCAATTAATCCGTAACCACGAAAACGCGTTTTTTGGTGATTCGCAGGTGGAGGAATCTGCGGTGTCGGAACCGTTTCTCTTCGTTCCCCCGTGTCTCGGTAAATCAACGATTTCGTCGTTCCCTTATCACGAGACGAAGCTGCGCCCTGACGCGCCTCCGTTCACACCGGAGTCGCTGGCGCGAGGTGGAATCGTCGAAATAACCGAAACGGTTTGTCTCGAGGCGAATTTCATACCGCGTTCAATGATCGACGATTCTTGTTTCGAGAACATTGAATTGCGTTCCCCGGACGCCGAACTGACAAATGTTACGTCATCAATACCGGAATCGAAGAATCAATCGGAGTTGGAAAAACGAGGGAGGGACTTTCCCGTGATAATCAAAGAACCGGAAATGAAAACGATCAACGTGACATCGACACCTCAGTTGAAAGAGAAATCGTCGCCCAAGGCGTCGATCGATTCGTTTCCCGTCAATTTGCAGATAAACGAGAGCGTCGTAGTCGACCCGGAATCCAACCACGATCAACCTGGGATCGTTGAAATATGCCCGGAAACAGCGGAGCCTCGAGTCGTACGAGGACGATGGCTCGTATTAAGAACTGCCTGTGTTCCATCCAACAGAACTCAGATAGTCGTCTTCATAGTCAGTCTGCTCATTTGCACGATCGTCGTCATTTACGTCGTGCTTTGAAGCGGTGTCGACCCTTTTTTTTCTCCCTTTATTCTTGGCTCGATAAAACGTTGTCAGTGAAAAAAAAGAAAAAATACAAAATAAAAGCAACCACTTTGAAGTTTGCCTCGTTTCGAATCTAAGGAAAATCTATTTTATTATAATTTTCCTATTGTTTTTTTTTTTAACTATCCGGAATCCTAAATTTCCACGAACGTTCGTAATTTTTTTGTATCACGAATTCTGAAGCTCATTTTTTAACGACGAATAAAAATGAAACGTTTGGGGTAATGATAAAACGAAATTTATGGAAGATGGAAAAATTTGGAGAATGGATTGGATTTAATTTGGGTCTCTTAGAGATGCTTAAAATTAGACGAGTTTGAATTTCGCATCGTTGCGACGCTACGAATTTTCTTATGATTCAACCCAATGCTTTATGAATTTTGGAAAGTCGTGAAAATTCTTGAAAATTTGAGAAATTATCGTTTTTTTTATATAATAATGATTACGTAATTTTTCGTGATACAATTCAGGTATTGTAAACACACGAATTCAACATGGATATTGAGTTTTTGGATAATTATTTATTAAATTCAACAATTGGAATGTTTGTCAATTCACTGAGGAAACTTCAATCAAGCCCATATCCATTTGGTTGAATTTTCCTTTAATTATTATTGAAATTGGAACATTCCCAATTACTTATTAAATTAGATATTTTTAAGGTTAAACACAATCGAGACATGTAAATCTACAATATCTTCATTTTGGACAAACTTTTCGACGATCCAATTATTCATTCAAATATTTAGCAAAAGTTGGTACGAAAACAACAAAAAAATACAAAATTCGAGAAACGATCATTTTGCAAACAGGAATCTCATCAAGGGACTCGTCGAACAGAGAGCGGAGTCTTGAAGCGTCCTTTAAGAGGTCGTTGGAAGTATCTAAACCAGTAAAGTGTTCAGGGAAGAAAAAGGCCTCAGCTTTTCCCTCAATGCTGGAATTTCTAAAGACTTCCATGAGTCCCGTGAGTCCAAGAGAGGATCCAGAAACACAATCGTGATCGCGAAGGGAGTCCTCGTTATTTCGATGATTTTCGTTATTATTCCCGGCATCGTTCGCAGTCGAGTGTCGTAGCATTAAAATTCATACGTTTCTCGAGTTCGCGGAGGGGGTCAAAGAGAAATGAGAAATGTAAGCCCTTTGCCGTAAGACTTCTTTTTGACTTTCCACGCGTCGAAGAAAAGTCAAAGAGCTTTCGAGAACATATATATATATTTTTTTTTTTCGTTTAAAAAATTTTTTTTATTGATCTCACAATTTTGCGAAAGTAAAGCACGCGAGGATGAAGAAACGCCTTGGAAAATAAAAAAGAAAAGGGCAGAGCGATGCGGAGGAGAAAAATAAATGGCGCGGGAGTCGATATAGCGATTGCGAGTTTCGGTCGAGAATAAACGAAAGGGAATTTCCGGCATGAAGGTTTGGATAGCGAAGAAAGGACACGGACCAATCTCCACAACGGAGCGTGGAAAAGAGAAGCGTAGTTTCCGGCCCAAAGAGCCAGAAATTCGGCTGTCGAGAAATTGACTGGCAACCGTCCAATTCTCCACTGTTTTAGCCCTCTCTCTCCTCTTTTTTTTTTTAATCCTCTCGCTACTCAAAAGCAACCCTCGCGCATGTGAAAACGTTTTCAACGAGAGGCCGAATGAACAGAACGGATATTTAACGTAACCACCGGTTATAAAGTTGAAAATAATCATTCGTCGTCTCCGTATTACCGAGGAAATACCATTTTGCTTTAAAGCTGCATTACGTAAACATTTTAAAAAATCGCTCGTTTCTTCAACCGATATTAATTATAAATCGCCAATTGTTTAATGTACGTTGTAGAAATTACTGATTGACATACTGATTTTCCAAACCGTACTTTGAAAAATGTTATAACTGCAAAATGATAGTGGAAAAAAAACAGTTGAAAAATGCAGTTTGAACGACTCATTAAAAAAAGGCAAATAATTATAATTTGATAAATAATTGATCTTTTATATCGGCGATACTCGAAATCCGTTAAAAAACGTTTAGCAAAGCGACAAAAAAAAAAACGAAGTCTCCACTCTCCCTTTGCTCCCGTTTCTGTCATTCTTACAAAATAATCGTATCCACAAAGTATTCTTTCCGATATCGACCACAGCCCGATTTAGACGAGAAACGCGGAATTTTGCGCTCTTATTCTCTCCGAATCTCTGGGCTTGTAGGATGATTCTCTCCAATTTGAATTTCACGCTCGATTCGTTCTAACCGAAGTTTCGAGTCCCAGGAAGATCCTGGGAAGACGCAGGCCTCGGCGAGTTTCAGATATAAATCGAATGAACGAAGACTATAGCATGATGAAAACGCGATCGATTTTTGATAAGGGCAGCTAGTAAAAATTTAGTTTTGAGAGCATATTAATAAATGTCATTTAAAAATCTGTTTTTTTTTTCAGAGACCTGGATGTTATAAACATTATAAACAACGCTTTTCTTTCAATTCCTGAAGAATATAAACCACACCGAAGTTCAATTTTGTTTGAACTTCGGTGTGGTTTATAAAAAATAATTTTTTTTTGTCCAATTTAGTGGACATACATTTTTGTTGATTTGTACGAATCAAAGTTTAAAAAAATGATTAAATTATTGCATTTGGGGAAGCCATACAAATCGGGATCAAAATTCGATGCAATAAATAACATTTCAATAAATTACATATATTTATAGATAAACTATCGAAGTGCAGAAAACGAAAACAATCATTCAACAAATTTAATGAATTTCAATAAATAACGTATATTTACATATGAGTTATCGAAATACAAAAAACCGAAATAATCGTTCAAAAACTTAAATACATTTCAAGAAATTATATATGTTAATATATACGTTATTAAAATGCATTTTATTGGATCAAATATTAAACGGGATTGGAATAAATCTCCTGAAAGCACAGAAAAAATTCCACGACTTTTTCTTACTATCTTTTCGTTAATTTCTCATTATTGATGAACCCAAAAAATGATGATTTTTCAGCAGCTCGAATTTATTGGAAATCTCCGTTACGTAAATTCCTCAATCGTTCTTTACTGCCTCGTTGAGAGGAAGGGAGCTTACGTTACAAGCCTACGAAAAAAAATGTGCAAACAATTAAAAAAAAGAATTAAAAATTAAAAAAGAATTTTTCGTTGTTTTCCGATGAAACGTTCGAGCTTCGTGTTTTTTTTTCGCTAATTATTTAATACGCTATCGACGCGCCGGTGAATCCCTTCGCGTGCACGTTTCGTAAAATATCGTGATCCGAAGGTGAATTAGAGAAATTCAGTAGCGGGAGATCCCGTGACGAAATCGTGTTAAGGTACGTACACCCCGGGGTTCGTGCGCCAGGGCATATGATACGTGAAAAAAAACAAGCGAGAAAAGTACGATGGAGGTAGGGAAGGGTTCGAAGGCATCGCGTGCGGAGAGTTTGATAATCGTATAGAACACAGCGAGCGGTGAGATATATCGAGGTTTCATCCTCTTTGGCTGGGTCTTGTATTTTGACCAAGGTCACGATCGCATCTCAACGAAGAAACGAAAAACAGAGCGCGAGAGAGCGGGGAGGGCAAAAGGACATTCGCGTCAATGCCAAGTGAGTTTCCTGCCAAACCGGAAGTGCACTAAGCGCGCCAAGAATAGAAACGTCACTTCCGAACGAACGTGACAAGATTCCGTTTCCTTTTCGAAATTGAGGTCGAAACGAAATCGTCTTGGTAATTATGCAGAAGTGGGACATACCCCGAATTTTAAAAAGTTATGTTATATTGAAGAACCATATTTTTTGTTACCTCTGATAGTGATTGTGTGTGTGTGTGTGTGTGTGTGTGTGTGTGTATTGGTAGGTCACTATTATTTTTGAATTTTAATTGGGTATTTAAGCGGCGATTATTTTTTTATTTCATTTCAATTTTTTAGTTTATATTTTATATTAATTTTTTATATTATTTTATATTAATAAGAGAGGGGCGATTTTATTGCAGTATTACATTATGAAATGTAAATTTTATAAATATTACCACTCTTCATCGCCAATTTAGGCGCCAGAATGCATTTTCAAAAATCTAATTTTTCTATTACTCAAAATTCAAAACCCATAAATAAATAATCACGAAACCTATGAAAAGTTATTTCCATATCTTGTGGAAATGATAAAAAATCTCAGCCCCCCCCCCCTCCTTACTGACCTACGAAAGCCGTGCGAACAAAAAAAAACAAAATTTTGGCATAAAAATTAGCGAGGTGACTGACTTCTGCATAATTGCCTCCGTTTTTTCCAACAATTTCTTCATTATCAATGTTATTAATCTGTAAAATCAGTTTTAACAAGAAATTTCGTTTGGGGCTTACTTTTTTCAAAAGTTTCGGCCGATTGTCGAGCTGCTGTAGTTGTTCATCGTTGAGCTGGGTCGAGGTTGTCGCGGGTCCTCCAGGATCCGAGATCTGATTCGCCTTGAAGAGTTTCGACTGTTCGACGCGTTTACGAAGATTCTCGAGCGCTTTGGCCTCCTCGCGTTTACGGGAAGGCGGCCAATTCGGCCCGGAAGTGTGAATGAAACTGATACACGGAAAATCCTGAAAATCAAGGTAACGATGATGAATCGATGGATTCTTTGGATCGATCCATTCGATGTATCGGAAATCCAGGGTTTTGTCGCGCGTTCTCAAATTTCCTCTTTCATTCGCAGTGAAGCAAAAAAATAAGCGCGAATACTGTGCGATTTGATCGACTCGCGCGGTTCTTTTACAAGCCCACGGGAAGCGATTTGTTCGTTCCCGAACGCACGAAACATTCAAGAATCGTAACGCGAAAACTCGACGAAACAAAAACGGTCGAGTGAGGAAAATAGCAAGATGAAAAATGATTATTTTCGACCAATTTAATAACGACGAATCGTGTAAACGTGAAAAATTCGGGGCATCGAAAATTGACACATTTTTACCAACTTCATGTTTTTCTTGATGTATCGCTGTGACTCGTACGGCAAAAATGAACGATTCTCAATTAAAAAAAAAGCTTACGCCAGTTTTCCACAATTTTCACTTTTTCGTTTTCGAAAGAAAACTAGGGTATCGGCAATTTTTTTTGTAAACGCACGTCTTTTTTAAATGGCCATCAATAATCGCTGTTTAACGCCGCAACTTACCGTCGGAAGCCGGCTTTATCTGGCTAGAAAATTGTTTCGAAAACGATGTGGAACTTGAAACGGAAGAACTGACATTTTATTGGCAATTGACGTTGAGAATTTTCGTTGGCAAAAAAAAAATATCACTATTCCTCAAATTCTGAAAGGTTCAATCTTCAAAAAACCGTTCAACACGATCATTCGCATCCCAGCTAATTTTGGATGGCAAGTTTGATCGCGAATTTCATTGCTGTATGAGATACGATTTGAAAAGAGGCTCAAAATATTAAAGCGTTGTTTTGTAAATAAATCATACGATTTTTCAAATGAGATTCCATAAAAAAAACAGTTGTAATTTGCAAAGGATCACTGCAAAGACAATCGTAACGAGAGGATCGTTGATTTTCGTGCGTTGCCCACCTTTTGATGAAAATTTTGTTGATTGCTGTTCGTAACGCTAAGTTCGGGAAAATTGGCGACCTGACTTAGAAGACGACGACTCGCGGTGCATCGATTACGATTAATAATCTCCTTTTGTATCGCGTAATCAATGAAATAGCTCTCGTCGTCATTATTATCCTCGTGAGCCTGATTAGGCAGGAGTTCGGCGGTCTCCTCCGCGGACGCGACCACGCTCATCTCCCGAAGCTCCATCGCAGCGACTGGAGCTATCGAGAGACCAGCGAGTGCCTCGAACCCCCTCGACGCAGCACGAGCTTATTTTCCGATTCCGTCTACTCCTGCACTCCCCTCACCGTTTGCAGCCACCTCCCGCTCGCTGTCCTGACTCGCTTCTGCCCTCTCTCCCCTCCCCCGCCGACCGACCGTTTCCGCCCCGTGACCGAAATTATCCTACCGTAAGGTTCGCAGCTCGCAGCGTTGAAAAAAAAATACGCGGAAACGGCACGTGGATATACGTGATACTGGGCGCTCGTTTGAAAAAACCGTTACTATCGTGTTTGGGGAAGATTTCGTATTCGGCGAATTTGAGATTGGAAGGGGTAACTGCGAATAGAGACAAATCGGGAAAAGCCGTTAAATATCATACCTGTGCGAAGGGAAACAAAAGTTCTCGTGAGAATTTTGGAGACACTTTCCTTTCGATTCTTTGTGTATCAATCATCCGATTCAAACGAGCCAGCTACACTTCAGTTTTGACGAGAACAAGCTATCCAATCTTCAGAAAATGACTCCAACTGTCGGAGCGTTTGAAACAACGGTTTTTTCGCGAGTGTAGACAATATTGTACATTTCAAGTAGTCCTCTGCAACGATTGGGGCATCTATCGGTGATATTCGGAAACTGGACGAGTGGGCAAGGGTCTACCTTATCGACCCTTGCTCACGTTGTCAGCTATTCACCGTTTCGTTATATTCGAGAATAACAAAAACTTGTTTAACTTTTGCAACGTAGCTAGTTTTGAAAGAATCATGAAGAAGTACGACGATATATTGATGCTAACGAAGTCGGCGAGAAATGTGTGGCACATGCTACACGGTCCGTTCGTCATTTACAAACCAGCCAACGAACATATCCTGCAAACACTCCACACGCTCAGACTCCACTTGTGTAGAGGTTAGCGAGCAATTGTTTCAGTAATGATGAACGAAAAATAAAGTACGATGCATAATTATTGGCGATTGGACGAATTGTCGTTACATAGATTTGAATAAACTCGAGCAACGTCAGCCAGAGCAGCATGTCTGGATCAAAGGTGCAACGAACAAGGCGATGACTGTCGTCGTTGGGCCTAGCTGGGCAGATAATCCCCTTGTGACAGGTCCCCGATACATATTGGAAGACATACGGCTGATACATGCCAATAAAATTTATCAGGATTCCTCTGGAATTCTGGTACTAGGCATCGGCACTGGCAAAAAAACTGTTGAAAAAATGCGGGAGTCCAATCACGTCAAATTCTACAAGGTCAAAGGAATTTTGGGACGGGCAACGAATAATTTCTTCACCAGTGGAAAAATCGTAGAGCGATCCACCTACGGCCATGTGAAAAGGCATCATCTAGACATGCTTTGCGCTTCTATGCAATCTTCGCATCAAAAATCAATGTTCGAGTAAGAGACTGAAATGTTTCTGGTAATGCTTGACAAACGGGAGTAACGCTTTGATATTTTTTCAACATTTTTTTATAAACATTTATTTATCAACTTTTATTATTAACCTCTAATTATTAGGATATCTTGTTTCTGGTGTAAGTTAAGGTGTAGCAATCTAAAACGTCGATCGTTTGGCAAAACCAAAACTCCATAAATAATGTTGCGAATTTCCAGATTATGCGGAGTGTCGATGCAGAGTCAAGCTGCTTACGAATTAGCGGTGCAAGGTCCCATCAGACCGGCGAATAACAAAATTCCCATGGTATACTCCATAAAATGCGTCAATTACGAGCCTCCAAATTTCACTCTCGAAATAGTCTGCTGTAACGAGGATGAGATGTACCTGAAAGAGTTGGTTCATTCGCTGGGAATGCAAGCGCGGAGCAACGCCACTTGTTCTCAAATACAATGCATCAAATACGGTATATTCTCCTTGGAGCACGCATTGCTGAAGAAGCACTGGACTCTCCAGAACATAACGGCAAATATAGCGATGTGTCGAAATCTTCTCGCCGAGCATAAATCCATGCAGAAAGCAGAAGATCCGATACTCAGAGAATGTTCGAGTGTTCAGCAGATAGAATCGGGCAATAAATTATCGATAACGTGTTGAATTTGATTGAGTTACAAAGAAGATGTACGAAACTCCAGCGAAATATGAATTACATTGACCAGAAGAGAAACGTATTTTATTTCTTTTGGGTTAGGATTACGCGACACTTCCGTTCTCGTGAGGCGATAAAGAACGAAAAATGTTTTTGCCAACGAAAAAAATAATAATAATTACACGATGCGGGATTGGAAAAGTAATGATCAGTTTTTTTCTTTCCCGAGATGCAGTTGAAGAACAAAGAATACCTTCGCTATCGGAACAAAAATTATAACACCTGACATAATTGCGGGATTGAAAATTACTGATCTTTGCATTCCAAGTCCAATCCATAGTCGTACCGTTCTAACGATCTCACATTGCGCATTGTCAACTGATTGGACTTTGCCGAATCATGATTTCGACTTTTTCTCCGTTTGGGATGTGAAATTGCTGGTACGATATTGCTCGGGGATATTGTCGTCGTCGCTGCTCGAGTTTCTCTTGTCGATGCAATGTGCGCGTTTGCGGCTCTTACCCGTTTTCCGAGCGGGCTCATCAGCGTCTCTACAAGAATGACTAGTCATTTTCGTCGTTTCCGAGTTGTCGGAGGTCGGCGCATCCGAATTTCTATTTTCGTTCGGCCGGTCGATATTTTTCGATTTTTCGATGGAATGGAGACGTTTCGAATCGGTCTCGGTTGATTCCTTGTTCTCGGCTCGCTCGATACTCGTTCTTTTCTTCCGCGAATCCGTCGTTCTTGATCTTCGCTCCTTCTCGGATTCGCGATCCTCGTACTTTCGCCTATCCACACTGTCGTAACGGTCGCGCGATCTTCGTTCCATTCTATCGCGATCGCGACTTCGGCTGCGTCGCTTTCGATGCGACGCTTCTGAATCTTCGAACTTTGGATCCCTCGACGGATTATTGCCACGTAACTTGCCGCGATTCGGCCAATGCTGCATCTTCATGCTCTTCGCGATTACTCGCTTTTGATGGTCCAATTGCGGGAAGAGATCTGCGATTTTGTAAACGTTAATGTTAGGACGAACATTTAACCCAAATTCTCACAACCTATCTGCTATCGTTTATTCACCTTGTGACTTTTCGAGAGCTTCTTTGGCCGAATTCATCTCCGCTTCTTGAATACTGTGCCCTGAAGCTTTCGCCAAACGTTTTCCTTGGAAATACACCGCGACGGTGTAAACCCGAGTATTCGTTGGACCTTTGCACTCGATAACTCTGGAAGAATGTCGTATGTAACAGGGAAGTGATGTATGTGAAAGTTCAAGGAATGATAGTTCCTGATACAATTGAAATACGTGAATTATTTTAGAATTTTTCAACTGATTGAGTCTTGAGAATTCTCATCGTAATAGTGGCCAATTTTTATGATAGGGAACAATCAGATTTCTAGAGATTATTGCTGCTTACTTGTAAACTGGTATATCCGGTTCTCCACCATCCATCGTTCGAAGGGTCAAGCAGCATTGCTGCAGTTTGCTCTTCGGGTCGTTCCAGTCTTGATTCATGATGAAGTCTTGCAATCGAGGGAAGAAGCATACGTCGCAAAATACTTTGCAATATTCCAATCCTTTGTCGACGTACAGGGCGCCCAAAAAAGCCTCGAGCAAATCCGCACGATCTTTCGTTTTCAGTTCAGCCTTCGGATTTCCGTAGAGCGCGTACTGAGTCATTCCCAGATCATCGCACACGACCGCTTGAGTTTTGTTGTTGACAAGGGAGCTTCGAAGAAGCTACGATTCGTTTTTTATTTTTTATTTTTTATCATTGGTTTATATAACGTTTTATTCATCGGTGTCTATATATATATTTAACGATTTAATTGATACTCACGGATAAATGACCCTCGTGATGTTCCGGAAAGAATTTATACAAATATTCCGATACTATCAACTGTAGAACCGTGTCGCCGAGGAATTCGAGTCTCTGATTGGAGCCCAGTGTCAAATTCGTGTAGCCGATACTGCGATCGGTAAAAGCTCGTGCTAACAATCTTATGTGCGTAAACTCGATGCCAATTGATTCCTCGAATTTCGTCAGTTTCTAGATAACGACAAATCAACATTCTGTTTTTGTTTTTCGCTAAATCGAAGCTTTCGCTAAAAATAACCGACAGTGTTGCATTGGAAAATTAAGGTTTTCTATTTTGGATAAAATGGGTCATTAATCGATAAACAATGAGAGGCGTAACAGAATAAAAGTTTGAAAACACATTCAGACCGAAATGTGTTCACTTTTGTTAAAATCGTACCTGAAGCAATTCGAAGCTCGGTATCCATTGTCGATCGCCGGTCGGTTCCTGTTCTTGCAACGGATGTCTCGGATAATTGACCCAAACTTTGAAGAGATCGGTTTCGTCCTTGAAGAGAGTCGAGCCAAAAACATCGTCTCCGACGTTTATGCCGCCATCGAGGAACAGCGAGCCCATGAGAGCCTCGAAGCAATTCGCCATAGCGTGTCTCAATTCGAGATCGTGGCACAGATCACTTCCGTGAGCGTAGAGCATGTACTGTTCGAGGTTCAATTTTTTAGCGAGAACAGCCAAGTGCTGATTCTGAACGATCGCAGCTCTGTAAGTTGCGAGCCCGCCTTCCTCGAGATCGGGAAACATGTGGAAAAGGTGGATCGACGTGAGAAATTCGACGACCGCATCACCCAAGAACTCCAACCGCTCGTTGTGAGCTATCGAGGATTCCGTTTCTCTTCGAGCGCCGAATCTTGACATTATGTTTATAAGGGTGTTTATACCCCGTTTCCTCGTGTTCATGTAGTGAATCCTTCGATCGCCGTACTCCGGTTGACGAATGCCACAATTGGTCAACGAATTTCTCGCGTGGTCTGGATTCGTGCCGAAATTCTCGCGATAGCTCGGATGCGTCAACGCCAATTGCAGCAGATATCGATTCCGGAATTTGTAATTCAGCGTTTTCTCGAGATTATCGAGGGACTTGTGGAAACGTAAGTGGCAGACCAGCACCGGTATTAGCATGGCGTGCTGCACGATGTCGCACATTATTCCCGTTCTGTAAAAGCCCTCGGAGCTCACGTCCACCGTAACGTCTCTCTTCATTTTACTCTGCGTCCGCAATTCCTGGAGCTTGTTCTCCTTCGCCTCGAGCTTACGTTTGTCCTCGAAACTTGGCTTTGGCATGTTCGCCAATAAATGACGAAACTTCACGTAATCGCGCCAGGCTTTCTGATAACTGTAATTGATTGATTTTGAAGATAAAAACGTTTTCATATAACGAACGAATCTCTGAATCAGTTAGAAAATGTCTTGTTTAATTTAATTGTTTTTTTTTTGCATTTCAAGCTCGATATCTTCTACAGACCGAATGCCTTCAGCGATAACGTTGTACTCGCAAAAACGAGGTGAAAGCTTACTCTGCATTGCCCGCGTAACTGAGCTGCGGTGGTCGAATGCCAAAATGAACGATTTCCGGATAAGCCAAAACACCCGGTGGCTGATCAGTCTGATCGCGATCTAATTGGTCGACCCTGACGCTGCAAGGCTTCTTGCCGGGGTACGTAACGACCATACCCTTGACCTCGTCGGCGAAATTTTGCCACTGATATTGTGGCATAGCGACGAGTCTTGGCAGGTCCTCGGGCTCGATCAATAGACTGCTGCTCTTTATGAGATAATTCAGCACCTCGTTCATCGAGAGAATCTCTTGACCCTTGTCGGGTAAATCTCGTACGAATCTTGGCATGAAATGGAACTGTCCGCAGCCGCTTTTATCCTGCGCGGCGTGCAAATCAAAGTCCACCAATTCTAGTATCTCGTTGAACAGATAATTCTCTGCGGAAATTAAACGGATATTCACTGAAATTGCGGGCAATCGTTGGCTTCCAAAAATCTATTTACAACGGACTGAAATACAGAACGCTCAACCGTTCTGGAAGTCATTGACATTGTTTGAATTAGCGATACTTACGAAAGTAATCGAGTTCCTGGATCGTGAAATTATCCGGCAGCTTTTCTTCAATGTAGAGAATGGTGTATTCGATGTTGAAACGAATGACCTTGCAGGTGGGCAATTTGATGAGAGGGAAGTGGGATAACATGGAAAAGCCTTCGAAGATAAATTCGTGCTCATCGTGCTTGATTATCGTTGGTGTTTTCGTGAGGAAATTCGTCGGCGGACTTATCGTTATTCTGTAGTGGTGTAATTTGTCTGCATTGTTGGTATTAAGATCGCAACGGTTGACGACACTCTCACCCGCATAAATGCCATGTCTGATTCCGGATCTACGCGACTTGGCACTGCATCGGCAAAGAGGACCGTCATTCATCTCGCCAGGATCATTGAACCACATTTCCGGATGTAATCTCTGCGGATGTTGCTTCTTCGCCATCAACTCCTCCATCGTTCTGTCGTCCTCATCCATCGAACTGTCGCTATCCGAAGAACTGCTGCAGGCCTCCGATTTGTGCCTGCACAATCGGGCTTTTGTTTTCCGCGGTGGTGGCTCGTAAGGCGGCTGGAAAGAAGAAAAGAAATGTGAGACACTTTGTTTCACTTTACAAAATAATTTTCGTAATCATTCACTAAAGAATTGTGAAACTGGTATGCGATAGGACTTGCGTTATTAAGTCCGTAAGTCCTATCGCATACTAATATTCAATAATGACAGTTAGAATTAAATTTGTATAAATAGACTATGCCAAACATTTGACTTACCTGATTGGCCCTCGCCATTTCAGCCCTGTCGAGTAACAGGTGCTTGAATATCACGCATAATTCTTTTAGTTTGGCAGTACCCCTCATGATTTTCGGATTGTTCTCGTCTCGCGTATAATAAAGATCCGCTGGCGCCGTACGTGTCCAGACTTTCCTTTCATTCTCCATTATACCCTCGGTCCCAATGGCGCTCAACTCTGTCAATTTTCTCTCCATATCTTTGCTCGTTGCGCAATAATGTCGTCTGTACTTCTCCAAAAGAATTTCTCTCTCGCTAGGGGCCTTGTTTGGTTTAGGGGTGATCGGAGCAATGGTCGATAGAGAACTCTTGGATGAGTAAGAATCTTGAGATTTCGATCGTCTTCTCGGTCTACTCGTGTCCCTCGATCTTCCACTGCTCGTAGAACCGTGACGCGACAGTGGACACTCTCTTCGGCTCTTTTTGCCGAGGTGATCGTCGTTCTCCAAATCTCGTCCATTAGAGCGTACTCTACTGTACCTGTCTCGATGATCACGACTTCTGAGATCCTCGTGTCTCGCTGAGACGAAGCGTGACCTGGACGAACGAGAATCAGACTCAGGGCTCCTGGATCTTTTTCTTGTCTGTTGGGGATTTCTCTGAGACTCTCTCGGGTCACCTCCCCATCTCCAATCGGATTTTCTCTCTCGAGACACGTCTTTCCCGCGAGGTGGTATTTTCTTTTCCACACTTCGGAATTTTTGGTTATCCGACCAGTTCGACTCGTAAGAGTCCTGTGATCTCCAACCCGCAAGGGTACCTCCGTCTCGCCAGTCTGGGTTTCCGCAAGATCGGTAATCGCTTCTCGAGTCCCAGTTGCATTCGCCACCACTTCCGCTCGGATTTTGGGGATAACCGGGGTTGTAATAATTGTCGGGATTCTGCGGAGGTGGCCCGCTTTGATAAGGGAACTGTGGATAAGGAACGGTCATCATAGCTGAATAGGGAACTTGATTAGACTCGTAACGAGGAACAGGATTCAATGATTTGCCGTCACCTAAACTCGGCGGACGAAAGTTATACCCTGGCGGTGGTTGGCTCAAATTGGGAGGAGGAAAGTTTGGCGGAGGTATGGCATAAAATCCGGACGTCTGAGACTGGGGCTGCACAGAGCCCCAGTGCACGCCGAATTGGCCATAATTGACCGGAGGATTCGCCATTTCCGAGGCTAATCCCTGAAAAAGTGATGAAATTCCTTTTTTCACTACAGTACTTTTTGCACACTATTAACCATTCGACCTTAGGAATATTTTTAGTCCAACAAACATCACGCAATTCAACACAATTTCTCACTGTGATCACGGTTTAGTTTTGAGGTTAAGAACGTCCGGATAGAAAAAACATTATTTGTGTTTGTTACCATATACTGTTGTTCGCTTCATGAATATTAGCGATAATAAATGTGAACTTACTCTCACCGTTGAAATAGACTCAGAGACACGATTGTTTGGCACGCACTGGCAATCATCAGCAGCTGATTTTCATAACAATAATAATCGTTTTAAAGCATCTCGCATCGCGTTGATGCCAGACAGTGGCAGAATCTGTCTGTAACAACGAGTAGTATTAACGACATGTGATGCCTGCTCGGTGGGTAAAAATCGCACTGCTAACTCTCTTAGATGGGCTACATTTTGAGCAAAACAAAAGAAAGCCGTGTTCGTCATTCAACGGAGCAGAAGAGGTTTCTGTAATTTCTCCCGAAAAATGTAATGTTTTAAAAAACATTGAATCGTTTAACTGAAAAACATTCAGTGAAACGATTTTCTCCCTGGCGGCGCAGCCGCTCGCATTCTCCATTCTTACCCACTGCGCTTGGTTTTGCGAAAGGTTTTTCGCATTTTCTCAGTCTAATTTTGCAGTTTTGGCAAAATCTCGGGCATATTCGTAATCAGCGGAAAATTTTCGATCAAATAGGACCTTTCAAGAGTTTAAAAACGGGAAAAAAAAATTTTCGACTTTCCCCGGCCACTTTTCCGAAATCTTGAAAATCACGATATTTCAAAAGGTCGTAGAGTGAGCTTCTCATAGGCTATGGAGATTCAACAGGGGAGTTTGGAAAAGGTTTTTGCCTAACTTAAATAATGGCGTTGGATTCGTATCGATATCTCTTATAGTTTTCCCGGAAAGTCCTCTTGAAAAATCGCTAAAA
>JAPYZI010003024.1:0-34209 GCA_030523105.1 Ophioninae sp. A BG-2022a | reverse complement strand
GGGGGGGGGGGGGGGGGGGGGGGGGGGGGGGGGGGGGGCAAGTAGAAGGAGCAAAAGTTGAGGAACAAGACGAAGACTAAGGGACGATCGGTCGGACGTCGTGCACACGCGAGATTTTCTCAGCTCGGTCACGCACGGTCACGCACTCACTCGCTTATACATCCCCATGCATCAAGTCACCCGCGAGTGGTTACATATAAATTGCCCGAGGATCACGGACCGAAGCGACCCAACGCGGAATAAACATTCATATCTACATGTATATTAAAAAGCTGGCTCAAGGGGGGGGGGATTGGCGTAGCGAGCGCGAAGACTAAGAGAGGGGGGGGGGGGATCGAAGAGACATCGATAAATCTAATTTTGTCAATATTTTTGTTCTTTTGTAAATTCGAATATTTCATATTTTGAAATAACTTATACGTCATATTTTTATATTTTGTCAATAAATATTTTTAAATAACTATTTAAATATTTGACAGTTTATTAATCTTGAATAATGATATAATATACAAAACACTAAACGACTTTCGATCAGATGTTTCGGTTAAGATTAACACAAAAGTAATGAAATTTTCGTATTGAATTTTTGAACGTTGATTAACTTAAAAATTACTGAATTTTTTTATCGCAAGCAAATGCATTCGTTATTTGTATTAGTAAGCGAGAATAAAATTTATTTATGCATTTGTATTAATAACTAAGAAAACATTTTTAAATGAAAATGAAAGATAATTAATTGATTATTTAATGAAATCATTCTTATTCATAATTTTAGTGTAAAAATTCATCGTTAATGAAATGGAATAATATACAAAGTGTCATTTAATAAAAAATCAAGTGAACTTTGTTTCTCGTTAGTTAAAATTTTCTATTCAATTTATCGGTTGCTAATATATGAATTTTATAAAAAATTTCAATCAACAACCAACAAATATTTTATTTCCTAGTATTAATTATTCCAGATTAATTATTTTCTGTGGAGTGGAGGACATGCCCTGATCTCTTCCGGATACCCATTAAGAAAGATTTATGTTTTTGTCTTTACGTAAAAATCATTTTAACTCCCCCCCCCTCCCTTCTCCCCTCCCTCTCGTTTTTCGTATCGTATATATTTATAAGCTGCACACGAGCGTAAACCCTAATATACCTCGATCGACCGAACGTACCTGAGAGATAAACAAGATATCGAAAGATGCATCCTCGGAGCATCGGTGACCCAAGTAAACCGCAATATACTGATAAATCTATGCACCAACCGTTCATTTGCTGTTTGTCATTGGGTATAATTTGTCGAGGATAGCGAACCGGCGGTGTATGAGGTAGGAAAGGTATCCCGCGAATCCGTAATGTATGTAAGTATTCACGGGATGGCGTGATATCATATTGAAAAGTTGGAACAAGATGGTGGCAATAAAGTATATAAAGCGCTGGGGCGCGCCCCTCTCATGAACGCCACACGGATAGGGAAAGAGGTTAGGTATACTCGATCGTAAGCGTCTTCCGGGATCCTCGAGATTCTCACAGCGTCTCAACTCTCCAGCCATAAGGAATATATGTCGGACTTCTGGCGTGGAGAGAAACAGACCCTGGAGAGAGTTTTAGAGAGTGGGGGGAGGGGGTTGGAGAAAAAGAGGGAACGTGGCCTTCGAGGCCTTGAGATCGCACCCAGATATGTTTCATGAAGAATTCTGTTATCTATTGGCAAATTAAATGTTACCAAGTTGACCTTGGATTATTAGGTCGAGGAAAACATGGGTCAATAGATTTTTTTTCGATTAAAAGAAATGCGGTATAATTCTGGAAATTGTGGTTCGAGAAATTTGATGATTTAAGTGGAGAAGGTTTTAGTACTTTAGGTTATTAGGTTTGTTCGTTTTGGCGGTTATTTTGTATAACTTCTTTTTCGTACATTTTTGTACATTTTTCAGGTTATCTTGAAGTGGATGGAATATTTTGTAAGTTTATATCGTACAGTTTCTTCCATGTTGGATACTGTCTTGAAGTTGATTGTCCATTTTTGAGGTTATCCCACAGAGCTTATTACATTTTTTATATGATCTACTGGTTGGCCCATTTTTTGAGATTATTTCGTAATGTTTCGTACTTTTTTGAGATTATTATGTATTGTTACGTACATTTTTGTAGGTTACATTGAATTGTTAGGTTCATTTTGAAAATGATCTCCTACTAGTTGTTCCATTTTGAAAATGATATCCCACTATTTCATCCATTTTGAAAATGTACCTACTGGTTCGTCCTACTGGTTCGTCCATATTAAAAATGACCTCCTACTGGTTCGTCCGTTTTGAAAATTATCTCGTACTGATTCGTCCATTTTAAAAATAACCTTCTGATGGTTCTTCCGTTTCAAAAATGATCTACTGGTTTCTCTATTTTGAAAATGGTCATCTACTGGCCCATCCATTTTCGAAGTTATTTCAAACTGGATCTTCCACTTTTTAGGTTACCTCAAACTCGTCAATTTTTGAGGTTATCTTCCACTGTTCCATCTATTTTATAATTATGACGTACTGGTTAATCCGTGAGCTTATCCCGTACTGTTTCATCCATTTTAGAAGTTATCCAGCCATTCCTTGAAACCTGTTTCCTTCAGCATTATTCTTTGCGGATGCAGATACTGGTCCAATCGCGTCTGATTGGTCAATTCATGATAAAGTGGTTGGATACTCGATAAAGTAGTTTGTCAGATAAGAGGATCGATAAGGCTAAACAATGGATGTTACAAGATAGACCAATGAGATTTTCCAACGGCTGATAAGCCAATGGTCAATCATATCTGCTCTTTCCGCATAAGTTTAACTCCACAATGAAACGATCGAGCTCGAAGGCTTAGCCGATCGTTCTTCAGGCTCTAAACGATACAACGATATTTCTGGTCCTCCCGCTCCCAGCTCTTCTTTAAGTTCTTCTTTCTCCTTCCCATCCTCCATACTTCGAGGAGTGTCCGTTTCGGTCCACAATCGGTTCCGTTACTCGCCACTTCTCTTTCCTTCGCCAACTCACCGAAAGAAACAGCCTCGTGCGTTGGATGAGAAGGAGATCCGAGAGACCTTCAGGCACCATCCAGGACCCTATTAATATGTATGATCCTTCGAGGGGATAGGAAAGTAGATTCCTCTGGGGCATCACTTGGACAAAAGAGGAGCTTGGAAGAGAAACGAACAAGAACCAGACGAAGGGAAGAGGAACCAGGGAAGAAAACAACAGGATTGCACTTCTTAAGGGGTCTGCGAGAAATACGAACATCATTCATGAATTTTTTTAAATTCCCTTAACGTTCTTTTTTTAGCTCAATTGAAGATATGTTATATTGGATATATTCAAGAAAATTCAATTCAATTGTTATTACAAAACAAATGACGATAATCGTAGCACAATAAATGGTAGAAGGCATTCTACTCGTCTTTTACTCGTCTTAAGTTGAAATCTTTGATTCGATTCGTATAGGAAAAATAGAAATAAAAAAAATAACAAGTATCATTTTCATCTAATATACTTTTATTCGAGATGTTCTGATAAATAGCACTTTCAGTCATTCATTAAGTTGAGTAATTTTAGTAAATGTAGTAATTTTTGTAGTTTTAGTAATTTAGTCATTCTAGTAATTTCGGTAATTTTAGTAATTTTATTAATTGTAGTTATTGTAGTCATTTTAGTATTGTTAGTAATTCTAGTAATTTTAGTAATTCTAGTATTTTTTGTAACTATCGTAATTTTAATAAAAAGCACGTACAAAAAAGTGCAAATAAATTCATTTGTGTTAAAAATAATACTAGTGGCCCCCCTTAACTTCGGAGTTTGGAGTTGAACATCAGCATGGCAGATGCTCCGCTGCTTGTTTCAAACGACCCGCCAGCATAAATTCACGATAGGTCCAATCTCGATCTCCAATTAGTCGAAACCAGGTAATTACACGGACCGCTACGGTTTTGGCCGAACGGACGATTTCCAATGGTAAATAATTGGTCAACGACTGATCCTTCGTGATCAATGGTGATTGAGACGGGTAGGCACCGTGTCACCTGGAAATGTTCCTCATAACCTCTTCGTAAATGAAATCTTACTAAACATCAGCAAGGTCCAAAATAGTCGGTCGTAGAAAAGTGTTAATAGAAGTACGATGTTGTTCATTTTTCAGGTTCTCTCCTAGAGTTTCGTTCACTTTCGAGATTATCTTGCACTGTTTTCTCCATTTTTGAGGTTATCGCTGGTTCGTCTGTTTTTGCGGGTATCTTCTATCATTCTATGTATTTTGGAAGGTAGCTTCTACAGTTTTATCCATTTTCAGGTTATCTTCTACTGTTTCGTCTGTTTTTGAGGTTATCCGTACCGCTTCGTCCATTTTTGAGGTTACCTCATAAGGAAATAGGGGGAGAAGAAACAAGGCCCAAAAAAGAAAAAAAAAGAGCGAGAGAGAGAGAGAGAGAAAGTATTCGATCGCGCACAGATCCACCTACACACGATGTGTGCTGCGCATGGTAACGATATATTACTCGGGCGGCTCGTGACACCTCACCTGCCGGAGCTCCGCTTCCTCGTGGGTGGATCTTGGTGAACCGCTCGCGAATGCTCTTGGACCTCGCGCAAACCCCTCCGGGTTCTCCATTCGAGATATATCCGAACCCGGTCTAGCTACGCACACACACATACACACACACACACACACGCGCGCATTCCTCGTTACTCTGCGCAATTGTGTTGCGCAGAGCACACTCTTAGAATTCAGCTGACGCTTCTGCTGTTGCACTCGGACGAAGTATATGTGAGTATGCGTATTTTTTACGAGCAGGACTCGGATGAGAGTCGATGCAGCTTGGGGGCTCGCAGACGTACCAAAGCTTCGAATCCATTCACGATACCACAAACTCGCCGTTATAACAATCGTTATCGTTATTGTGTATTGTCCACTCTGTCCTATTTGTTATAATGACTGATAATAATTGCTGGTCTCGTACTGATAAAACGGTGAAAACGGTCGGAGATTGCGTTTGTTTGGGTTAGTTTGTTTGGGTTTGATGATGGGACACTCGAAAAGTGATTAAAAATTGAATATCCAAAAGATTAAGTTATAATTGATCTACGTAATTAATAAATTGAGAGTATTTGATCAGCCACATTTTTAGAATATTTGAAAGATTTTTTATAATATCATTATCATCTTTCAACCATTTTAATTAAATCTCAATAAAAAAAGGTTTTTATTAATCGATAATTAATCTTGAAAATAGTTTTCAGTCTTTTGAATATTTACAAATAATATACCCGTTTTGGTGAACTAATAATATAAATATTAATATATCTATTAGTTCAAGTAAATATTCAATTTTAATAGATACAAACAAGATTTATTATTTTTATGATTCGTACCACAAATTAATTATTAAGCCATTTTTGGTAAATGCACCCTGAAAGTAATATATCTTAATTAATGATTAAGATGACTAATTTATCTTAATTAATGATTGTGAATAAATAATTCATTACTATAAATTATTTACGCAATCGCATTCTAAATCGTCTGAAATTGTTCCAAAATACATTAAAAAAATATTTCTGAAAAATTATCTTTTTCAACTTCGTGCCTTTAATAAATGTCCAAGTCAGAATTAAAAATACCCAGATATAATTTTTATCGTTTCGATCTAAGCCTTCGACAAAAATCATCGCATAATTTCTTTAAAATATCAGATTAATTAATTGTTTTCTAATGGCATTATAAATAACCATAAATCTGTACACATATATATATAGTTTTACGCGTGTTTCGCGACGAGATTACTCAAGTGCGGTATCAAGAACGACCAGCGAGACCCCAATCGATCTTTGGATCAGCAGATATTCAGATACATGCATATATAGACAGAATGACGTATTCTTGCAATTGGAATAGCCAAGAAGAGTCTATGGACGACATCGAATAATTCCCTGGCTCGAGAGATCCTAACGATCCGTGACAGATGGCAATAACATGTATACGTGTATTTATATATATAAATAATATATATATACTGCTTATAAATATATACATACATATGTATATAGAAATAACGAGGAAGTGACTACACTGTTTTGCATTCTTCGAACTTATTGAGCGTATCTCTCACGCGATATCGAATGGCGATCGATACCAGTGGTATATCCTCGATGATGCTGGTATGGAGAGGTACGTATTATAACTATCATAATTTATAATTGTTAGAATCACGGGGGAATATAACGGTTGATTATACGTCGTAAGTGTGAATAAAATATCATTTATTTTGATTTTTCAATTGATCACCCGGAAATCGAGACCGATGAATGATTAAACGAGCAATACCGAGGGGAACAAAGAAACGCTGTCAAACGTCATTTTTCATCCGGGTTACGGTTTGTGGACGAATATGGGATTGGCAAGTGAACAGTCGATGATTTCGTTTTGGATGGGAGTGGAAGTTCTAGACAGAAGTAGAATGGAGATGGAAGTTCCATTCAAGGATGGCGAGGAACTGAAAGTTCCATACAAAACTAGAAGAGAACAGGAAATTTCATCTAAAACTGAAAGTTCCATGTAGAAATCGTAAGGTACTGCAAGATCCTTTTAGAACTAGAAAGGAACTGCAATTTGCATCCGGAATTGAAATACAACTGGAAGGGCTGAACGACAAATGGAAATTTCACTTAGGACAGAAAAAGAATTGAAAGTTCCACCTAGGACTGAAAAGCAACTGAAAGTTCCATCAAGGTAAGAAAAACAACTGGAAATTCCACATAGGACTGAAACACAACTGGATGTTTCACCAAAATCAGGAAAAGGACCGGACGGTCCGTTCAGAATGATGGAACTGGAAGTTCTCCTGATTGTGGTAACATTGATCAAAAAGAAGTTCCGATTTGCATCGAAAATGCGTTTTTCTAGCGAAATGTTGATTTTCATCGGGCGTCAACGATCGCGTGAAAATCTAAATCGTACAACCACCTACCTGTCGTAAATATGTACGAATATATGTAGATTAGGTATTTATGCTGACACATAGATACCTAAACGTATAGTGGCTATGCTTGTCGGTGGTGCTGGTGGACGGGGTATGGGAACTCGGCGGCATTTAGCTCGGCGATCGGTAGGACACCTGTGACATTTCATTAAGTGTACACCATTACCGGATCGCGCTGGTGCACGTCACCTACACCGATGAATATATTTGTACATGTACTGGGTGTCCAGAAAATAGCACGTCTTGATAGAGAACATGCTAGCCTTGGTGGAGAGCCATCAAATAAGAAAAATAATTTTTTGAAAAAAGCCAGTAGTTTTCATGTAAAATTAAATATGCAAAATAAACAAAAAATCTAATACTGTGTGTCGATTTTTTTCATGAATTTGTGTAAACTTACTTTTCGTGAAAAGTAAGTTTCGTTTGGTTGTTCATATATTTTTGAATAATAATATCTTGGATTTTTCATAATGGAAGACAAATTCCTGAAGAAATGTACCGATTTTTATTTGAATTTTCCGGTATTTGTATTTTAAGAATTTTTTATGTTTTAGTATTTGAAGTAATTTTTATGTATTTTTATTTAATTTCACTCAATTAATATTATTTATTTTATATTCTTTATATATCAATTTATATTATTATCCCATTTCTTTTCCAAAATTAAAAAAATTATCAGTCAATGTTGAATAACTTGATTTTTAAATACCAATTTTTTAAGTTTATGAAGCAAATTTCTTTTATACAAGATAGTAAGAAATGTGATTAATTGTATTGATTTCCAATGTGTTTTTTTAATATACACCAATTTGTTTGAATATTTTTTGAAATTTGATTACGGTTTTCGTGTTTTTATATGAAATCAAAACCATACCTTTTTTGGTTTTAAAGAATTTATCGGGACCTTAAAGTTCTCGACCAAAGCACTCTTGCCACTGGGTCGTGTCATTTCCCGGACACCCTGTATATTCCATGTGCGCGTGTGTACTCTACACCTGCGGTAGTAAAATCGTGCCTTTGCGCATGTTTGTTGGCACGCGGTACGGATTAAAGGAAGAACGTTAAAAAGAGGCGAAGAAACGTGTAATAACGATTGCGGGCAGGTCCGGTGAACGTTTGCGTTCGCGGTGCAATAAGTGGATTCATTAAGGTGACTCTACGGAATCTCCGCATTTGCATCGAGCTCGCAAAACCCTAGTAGTAGCGAACGAATAAATATTTTATGTCCTATAGTCCATTATATTCTATTTTCCACTGGATAGGAAGGTCCAGTTCCATTGCAATTCTCGATGGAACTTTCAGGTCCATTCCAATGCTTGAACCTTCCAGTTCTAGTGGGAACTTCTAGTTCTGTACCAATTTTGGATGGAACATCCGGTTCTATACTACTTCTCGACGGAACTTTCAATTTTGTATCAGCTCTGAATGGAACTTCCAGTTTTATATTAATCCTAGATGGAACTTCTAGGTTTGTATTAATTCTAGATTGAACGTCCAGTTCTACTTTAATCTTTGATGAAAGTTTCAGTTTTAGTCGAATCCTGGATGGAACTTCCAGTTCTATTCGAATCATTTATGAAACTTCCAGTTCTATTTCAATTCTAGGTGAAACTACTTATTTTATTTCAATCTTGGATGAATCTTCAAGGATTATTCCAGTTTTACTCCAATCTTGGATGAATCTTCCAGTTTTATTCTAGTTGTGGAGGGAACTTTCAATTCTATTCCAGCCCTGGATGGAACTTCCTGTTTCATTTCTGTTCTAGATGGAACTTCCAGTTCTATTTCAATTCTAAATGAAACTGCTTGTTGTATTTCAATCTTGGATGAATCTTCCAGTTTTATTCTAGTTGTGGATGGAACTTCCAATTCTATTCCAGCCCTGGATGGAATTTCCAGTTTCATTTCTGTTCTAGATGGAACTTCCAGTTCTATTTCCATTCTGGACGGAACGTCCAGTTCTATTTCCAGTCTGGACAGAACTTCCACTGTCATTCCAGTATATTCTATTCACCAAATAGATATAATACATATTCAGTATGGAAAATCAAAAAGGGTTCTCATGGACTGCTGGGCCTTTTGAATACCACACTTCCGGCCTCTCCGGGTGCAATCATTTATTCGAGAGGCCGCCAATCGATTCCCCATGAGATTCGACGTGTACTAAAGTCACTCGTACGTATGTTTCACATAGACTCGCAGGTTAAAAGTTTCCGATAATGCGCGTTATCTCGGGGTCTAATTATTATTATCGGATTATCGGCCGCGATCGGAGAGATCGTTGGGCAAGAAGAAACGCGAGTACACTTGATATAGTATTTACGGTCACCCGTCCTGACTACGCTCAACGACCAATCAACCTGGAATTCTACCCAGAACTCGCTATGCACCGACAAACCTTATAGTCCGGACTTTCGTAAATGGAGAATTCGACTAAAAGCGGCTGGAAGTAGTCTTCTAAAGGGTCATCAATCGGCGGTGTTGAGAGAAAAAAGAAAAATTAGGAGTTCATATCCAAAATATGAACTCCTAATTTTTAGTATATTAAATAGAAGTAACTATTTTTTAAATATTTTTCCACATAGAAATTTAAAATCCAAAAAATGTTTTTCTTCTTTTTAGTACCTTCAATGAAAATAATTTTTTTTTCACGAATATGATTTTTACATAGAAGTATAAAATCCAAAAAATCATTTTCTACCTTTTAGTATCTTAAATAAAAAGACGTGTTTTAGAAATATTTTTTTACTTATAAATTTAACATTAAAAAAAATAATTCTATATTATTCAAAACGTTCAATATGAATAATACGTTTTGAATGAAAATGTTTGTTTTTTTTTCATATAAATTTAATATTCAAAAAATTATTTTCTACTTTTTCGTGCATGGAATAAAAATAATTCTTTTTCAGGTATATATTTTACATCGAAATATGCAATTTAAAAAAAAATTATTTTTTCGTTCTAGTGTTTTATATAAAAATAATGGTTTTAAGAAATATCTTCTTTCACGTAAAATTTAATATTCTAAAAATGTTTTCTGTAAAACCTTCCTAGTACATGAAACAAAACAAAAATGTTTTAAAAATATGATTTTTAAAGAAAAAATAAAAATTCATGAGGAAATTCATTAATTAACAATCTATCGAATTTTGGAGGGGAGCAGTTAAGAGAGGTTGGACTGTAGCGGAGTTTGCTCGGTCGCCCTTTCGATACGTCCGGAGGTATGTGTACGTATCGGAGTCTGGTGAATTCACGGTTGTATGGAAGTTGGGCGCGATATCAAAGTGGTAAAAGTGGAGACACACGCACACGAATAAAGCTGTTGAATAAGGCCCGTGCTGCTGATTAGAGTGGTTCACAGAGAGTTGCGCGTGTCGCGGAGCGCATACAAGCTCGAGTCTGGTAATACATCCTAGGACGTAGTCATACATGTCAGTTGCGGTGGTATAAACGCTCTTGGGTTACACACCGTGTACAAACCCAATGTCGTGTGTGGGTCTACGTATCCGAGGGTATATGTACGACGGATCCTCGGACATTAGTCCGCGTCTCGGTGTACCGTGGGACGCATTTAACATCGGTAACGGGCCTAAAGAGTCGCCTTTCCAACAGGCTTAACCCCCTTTTTCATTACCCTTTCTTTTTTTTACTTCTTCAACGCCTGATGCCATTGCGCTACGGCCTGTCGTTACGCGAGTGACAATACACGTGCGCTAGGTTAATCCTCGCTACACGTAGTTACGTGTATCGAACCGGGGTTTAAAATTAATTTTGTTCCTTTTTTTAATCCACTATTGGGTCTTCGAACAAGAACAAATCCTTTTTTTCCAGTGTTCTTTCGGGTCTTCAAATAAAACCAAAAACCTTCTTTTTTTCATAGTCAAGTATTGGGTCTTCAACGAAGACCAAATTCTTTTTTTTAAATAATTTCTATTAATAAACACAAAACTCCTACCAATAAAACAAAACAAAAAACCTAGTTTTCTACATTTCAATGCTGCAACTCGTAAACTAATAAACGCCCATTCTATCACGTGACAGCATCACAAATTCGGTGTCTTCAAAGTCACCTTTTCCGATTAACACAGGTACACATCTATAGGCGCACGTTCGTATGAGTAAGCCATAGCCAAGGAAGCGAAATAATAAAATTGGCGAACGGAGTCAGTGGCCTTAGCTCGCAGCTCAGCGCACCGGCAATTAAAGATATTATCGCCGATGCGTGTCGCCACGGCTAGCGAGTACACCGAGAAAGAGACCAGTGGCTTATAAGTACTGTACTATGTACTAAACTTACATATAACATCTGCAAGTACACATACCCATATTACTTCAGTACATAGCACAGAACTTCGAAGCCACTATATATGTATACAGGGTGAGACACGAGAAACAGAATACTTTAATATCTTTGTTGATTTTGTAAATAGCAAAACCCAAACAAGCCTAAACCAATTTTTTTCATATGATATTATTGTTTGTTTAATATTTCTGCGTTGAAAGTCATTCGAAAGTCATTTGAAGGTAATTCGAGAGGTATTTGAAGGTCATTCAAAGATTACTTCGAGACCATTCGTAGTTTACTTAAAGGTCATTCGAAGGTGGTTTAAAGGACATTTAAAGGTTATTTAAAGGTAATTGAAAGGTTATTTGAAGATCATTCGCAGCTTCGTTGAAGGTCAGTCGAAGGTTATTTGAAGGACATTCAACGGTTATTTAAAGGACATTCAAAGGTTATTTGAAAGACATTGAACGGTTATTTGAAGGACATTCAATGGTTATTTGAAGGACATTCAATGGTTATTTAAAGGCCATTCGAAGGTTATACTTATACTACATGGTTGAATTCGTTTGGATGTTGACTACGATGTTTAACGGGAAAATCATTCGAATTTCCATATATAGATACCCCAAATTTTCATATCCAACAGGAATATTCGATTGTTCCGTTTTGCGTGGCTCACCCTGTATATACTCGTGTATAAGTACTTCGATATTTGTGGTTATACCATGCGCGTTACAGGATACGTAGTTTCGAGTCTGCGTTCGCGTAGCTTTTAACGCAAAGTCACGAGTATGACTCTCTTCACGATGTTCTATATAATATATCCGCCGAGTATAAAGCTGTATGCATAATCGTGAATTCAAACGTACGATGTACAGAGACTCGGAAGAGACAAATACGCGACTTAGGGCTGAACAAAAAATCCATGAGACGGAGAATCAGCGCGGAGTTTCAATACGAGATAAAAACGAGAAGGGTGAAGCTCTGCAATTTGCGATTGGGGTTTACGAGGGTGATAAAGTCTTCCATAGTATTATAAATTAAAATAAATGATTTTTCAATAATTTTTTATTATATTATTCAAATGAAATTAATATATTTAAAAAATAAATATCTTCAACAATCGCATTAACTTTGTCCGCGAAATATTAATTTTTGATAATTAATAAACAATAAAAAATAATAAAAATAATGTGACAATTAAACATAATATTTAACCTAATCAATATTTCTAATTTATGATTATATCTTATTCAATCGTAAAAAGGAAAAAGACTAGTCGACGTTGAATTCCAAACAATTTTTTTTTTCCAATTTCAACCATAATTTGAAAAAATCAAAATCTGATTTATCCGGGATGGAAGAAAATTGAAGAAGATGAGGTTAGAGGTCAGACAATTTCAGGAAAATATCTGATCGATGTAATCATTACTTTGATGGAGTAATTCGTATTTTCGATGGAAAGGAGCCAAGGGCGAGTTGAATTGTTCAAGGTTTCGGAGACCCAGACCCAGTGAGCGTACGTCCGTGAGTCGGTTCGACGGGGTGCGAGAACACGATTGGCCTACACTTTCGGTATTCTCGGTGAATGAGAATGCCAATTTCGTTTTCGTTATAAATCGCGAACGGTACAAAAGTTCTAACGATGTACACACGTACGTACGAGAGTATGAAGAAATCATACTCTCGGGGGAAAATGCTGAACAGATTGATCCCTGAAATAACAAAATAGTATTAAATTTATCAGGAACCTTCAGAATGTATGGTCTATTTACATTTGTCCATCAATATTGCTCCATTTACATTGGTTCATTGACATTGGTCCATTTACATTTGTCCATTTGCATTGGTCCATTTACATCGGTCCATTTAAATTTGTCCATTTGCATTTACATGGTCCCATCCATTTTAATAGAGTCTCGTTTCTTTTTGATCGACCCAGGACTGTGTTTGATCACCCTAAAGGGCCAAAAAGGATTCAAAGGGTCACGTAGCTCCAGTAGACACCCATAATTTCCTGACACACTGATAAACGATTAGAGAAGGACTTCTAAAAGGACTTTGTACATTATCTTTCGCAAACGGAAATACCAATAGACTCATGGTGATTTTAATGTATACGTATACGTATGTACATATACAGACATATATATATACAGATGAAGCGAGGGTGACGTCCGGAGCGTGCGAACGCTTTGACATATGCGACGTCGAGCTTTCTTCAATGGCTCTCTAGAGACGATGGTCAGGCGGGTTCACGTTTTACGTACTCAAGCAAGAATTGCATCGAGACTGAAAATACTTTTGTCGATCAGTGAATTTACATAGTTTGTGAATTTAAATATTTTTTTAGCTGCCTGGAGAAGACAAAAAATCGGTGGAAAATGGAAAACTAATTTGGTTGAAAATTGTCACTATTAAATTGTTTTAAAATCTATGACTATTTTGTTTTTGGGTTTGCATACATCTATTTTCAAAATTATCTGTTTTGCCCAATGTTGGGTTTATGATGTCAATATTTTAAAAATTATACAAATTATACATTGCTTACCATTATATAAAAAAATAATCATTTTGAGCTTAGAAATTTTAGAAATTATTCAAACTTCATTAAGTTTTTAAATTAACGGAATATGAATATGATTAAATATAATAAATATAAATACAGGTAATATAAAGTGTAAAATAAAATAAAATGAGATTTAAGAAATGATAAAAATATTTATAAAAATTATAAAATTGTTACACAACAATAGGAATAGTTAAAAAAAATTAATTGTCATAATTTTCAATAAAGTTGCGTTAATCCCCGGAGAAAATAAATTAATAATATATACTCATATATTAATATATCGAGTAATTTCCTGTATGGTAGACAGCATCCCTCTTTCTCTTGCTCCCTCGCCCATTAGCCCTGATTTCCCCTGGAGCGTCGCTGTTCCTTCTGTACCGTATATCCTTTATGGAATAGAAGGACCGTGTAGTCTATACGTGCGTGCTCGATATCTCGTCCAGGAAGACTTCATACCTACAAGTGAAATCGTACTCTGCGTGCATGACTCTTACGTACGTCGAAACGGCTGGACGCGCTTTTGTCGAACAATAACTCATTTCCGATCAAAATAAAAAAAAATATTCTTGAAATTAGTATGAAACAGGATGATTCAATCACGTGATTGAAAACCCCTAAAATAAGAAAAAAATATTAATTTCCCATGAAATTACGTTTTTTGAAGTGTATGTTGAAACTTTTCGAGTTTTTTGAAAATTTCTAACTAAATTTTTTTTTATTTTCAACGTCGATTTAAGTAGAAATTAACTGGGCTTTTTTTATGGTTAAAGTTAATTTTATTGAAAAGTAAGTACATGATCATTTTAATGTTTAATGTTAATTTTATTAGAAATTATCTAAATGATTTTCTTCTAATATTTCAAGTTCATTTTACTAGAAATGAACCACATATTTTTTTAATGTTCGGGTTTGTTTGGGTTAGTTTAAATGATTAACGTTAATCTTATCAGAAATTAAGCTTAAACATTTTTAAAAATTCGTAAAATTCAAGAACTTTTAAAAATTCTGAAAATTTTCAAATGTCCACTTTATAAAAATGTATTTCAATTAGAAATTAACCGTTTATCGAATTTTTTTATTTCTCGGTTCTTAATAAATTTATCGATAAATATGTTTATTAATAAAATTATTTATGATTCCCATCCTTTTTTATTCATAATCCGGCTTTTGAATAATAATGTTAATTTTGAAAGCTGACTCTAACCTTTCTTTTCCTTTTTATTTTTATTTTTACTATAATATTTTCCAATAAATTATAAAAAACAGTCCATTTTTTAAATGTTTAAAACCAATGATTTTTTTTATCGATTGTGGTGGACATTTGAAACAGTTATCGATTTTTATAGAAAATCAATCGCGGTTTATAACAACCTGAGGTAAACGTGAATGTAACTACTTTGGTGACGTCAGCATCAGCGAAAGAGAGACAGAGAGAGAAAGAGAAAGAGAGGGAAAGGTCTTGTCACGTAGATCGGCGAGAACAATGAGTCTCGTGTCAATCTCTCGCCCTCCCGCCTTTCCAGCACCTGCGATCGACGGTCGAATCAGAAAGATATAAGCTTCGAGATTTCCGATCGTACGTTCAGCCGTGTGTACTTAATTGCCTCGTTATCGGGTTAGTTTGCGACCGCGGACTGATTTTGCGCTCAAATAAACCTGCCGTATCCGCGCCTAAACGATTCGCTTCACATAAGTATCTACAGATATAATATTACTCGTAAGGTACCTGACCCATGTAAGTCCCACCTTATTTGTTTTTAAATGCAAAAATAACAATGACGGTTTAAATAAAACGAAAATGTTTATTTAATCATTTATTCAATAATCAACGTATCAATAATAATTTTTGTTCCGAAAACAATGTTCACTATTAACTATAAACTCTTTTTTAAAAAAAAAAAAAAACAAAAACGTTTTCTGGGTGTTATTCAGTCCGCTGTTTCTTAATAAGGCCATACCCGTTGTAACTTCGTACAAAAAAAAATCGTTATCGTAATTAAGGCTCATTTTTACCGTCTTTTTTTTTTATTAGCGATTAAAATACGGTGATAAAAAATTCATAAAATTGACCCGGTCCTATAATAAGATGGGTGACCCCTCTTTACAACGAAAAACATGTCGATGTACAGCATACGTAGGCGATATCAGAAATACGTGTGTAAATAGGGGTACAGATTGTCGTGCCGAGAGACACCGGTGTCTCGAGTCCTCGCCAGGTCCTGTTGGATGACGAAGACTAAAACCCTTTCACTCATGGCGCACGGGCACCCGTCGTGCCTCATCAAAGTAAAAAGGCTCAATTCTCCGTGAGCGTTCAACCCAACCGGTAATAGCCCTTGCATTATGTCAACCGTTGCCGACAACCGTTTATTACCCCTTCGAACGATTAAAAGAACGAAAAAAAAATATAAAAAAAAAGAAAACAGAAACGATCTCACATTTTGCAAGATGGAAGATAATCAAGCATCGGACTTCCAGAAAGAGAGAGAGGGAGAGAGCAAGATAGAGAGAGAGAGAAGGGAGTACACGGGCTCGAAGATCCGTTGACACATTCGATACGGTGAGATGGAGGGAAAGAGAAAGAGAGGTTAGAGAAAGAGGGAGCGAGACCACTTCTCAGACGGGTTTGGGACAGGTGCGGTAAGACTCTCTCCGAACTAAGCTCCTTTCTGCATCCACTTTCCGCTCTCGTTCTCTCTCGCTCTCTCTCTCTCTTTCTCCCTTCCTTTTTCCCCATTCGTTTATCCTCACTATTATGGATTTTTCTTTTTTTAATTCTTGTTTTTGTTGTTGCATTATTGTTATTTTTTATTTTGTTGTTCTTCTCATTTTTCTATTATTATTATTATTATTATTATTATTAGTATTAGTATTTCTCTTGGTATATTGTGGTTATTGTTGTTTTTCTATTATTATTATTATTGTTGTTATACATTTTGTCTCTCTCTCTCTCTCTCTCTCTCTCTTTGTCCTTCTACTCCCATAATTTTAAATCTTTTCTTTCTTCATTGAAATGAAATTTTTTTGTATTTAATTCAGTTAAATCATGTGAAAAATAAAAATTATTTCAATTTTTCTAACTTCAATTTTAATTAACAACGCATTATTTCAATCTTTATAAAAGCCATAGGTATCAGAAGAAGGTTAAGAAACCTATTGTCATTTTCTCTCCTTTTTTCGCTCTCTTTCTTTTTAGATATAAATATTACGTATATAATCAGAACAATAACGAAACAATTCATTGCGCTACATAACAAATAAAACAAACGAAATTTAATGAAAGTTCCCGTTCCCTGCCTATTAATAAATAATAAATAATAGATAATAAATAGATAATAAATAAAAAAATATACAAAAACTAAAAATAAAAAATAACCCTACTTAATAATCGGAATTAAATTAATCAAACCTAACCTAATTGCTCTCTTACCTCTCTAAAAACCTCTCACTGCCAGCCCTCTTTTTAAACTCCCTCAACTCCTATCCTCCCGGTTCGTTTTCGTCAAATGTACGTTTTCAGTCCTGGCGACGTGCAAATTAATAATCTATAAGGTGTAAGAGAGGAGATGGGAGGAGGGCCCGGGAGAAAAGGGGAGATTTCACATACAGGGTGCTCGCGATCCGCGTTTCTCTCGCGGCTCTTTCTCGAGTCCTCTTTGAAAAACCACCGCGGCTGCACTCTCGTCCAAACGTAAGTAAACGTAAGTAAACGCGGGCACACTTGAGAGACAGGAGAGTGAGAGAGAAAAAAGCCGCGGGCGACGAATTAACTGGCGCATCGCGAATAAACTGTAGATGGGAGGAGGGACGAGGAGGAAAGGAGAGGAGATCCGAGCGAGCGATATACACGGATACACTTTGGGTTTATATGAAAATTGATGCCTCTCCCCCTCTACGGTTCCTCTAAATGTACAGGGTGGACCATTTAGTGTCATTAATCCGAATATCTCAAGTACGTTTAAAATGACGAAAAATATGTCAAGAGGTAATTTACACGATTTCAAAGAGCTGACGAAGCGATGCAAAATTCTTTTTTGTCAAGGTCATTTTTTTTTGGAGGCTTCTCAAGCTCGTCAATGGTTTTTAAATGGGAACGTATTATTTTTTTATCGCAAAGTTTTTGCTGATTTTTAGACGAATCCAACGACCTATGATACTGTGACATTCACCGAAATATTTCGGCGGAAAGTATTCAAACGATATATATATATATATATTATATAATGACCTTGAAATTATGTCAAAGGTCGTTGAATTTGTCCAAAAATCAGCTACAACTTTCTGATACGAAAAGAATACGTTCCCGTTTGAAAAATTATTGATGACCTTGAAAAGGCAAGAACCCATTGATGACTGACTGTTAAACACACGAATGTGTCATCATTGTATCGACCCTTCGAAATCAATCGAATCAATTCTTGATATTTTTTTTTATGTCACTCTAAAGAGAACTGAGATTTTCGGGATGATCAATTTGTCTGGTCCACCCTGTACGTAGTGAGAATAATATCGAGGATGCCACTCCTCGGCCTCGCGTACATAACTCACCTGACTAATTTTCACCATCGCGCCTCCCCCCACCCCACCACGCTTTACAATCAATTTTCATAATAAATCGAGCGATAAATGTGCCACGCGCCATCGTCGCCGCCAATTTTTGCTGCCCAATTGCTTCGAACAGCCGAATTAAAATCATGAAGTAAAAAAAATAGAATATGGATAATCATACAAAGGAAAAAACGTCGCCCCGATGAATTTAAAGATTTTTCATGGTTTTTTAATTGATTGCCAAAATCAAATTTTGGAAAGTTTAACTGCATTTGGTTAAATAAGAATCCTGTAAAAAGTGATGTTTGAAGTTGTCTGTATAATATTCAAATAAAATATATTACTATTTAAATTGTTATAAACATAAATAAAACGAATAGTTCGAATTCGTCATGAAGTCAGAATGTGCTTCGTGAACTTGGACATTTCTTCTTATCTCAGATCACTGGAGTGACGCTTTTTCACCCATTGTTGTTTACCATTGGTCAACAAATTAAAAAAAAAAACACTGTTTTATTGTTTACGAATTCCGAACATTTACAAAAATTAAATTAACGAAATTTTGATATTAGAAAATTCAAAAAAGTCTTCTCTAAAAATTGAAACGTCTCCCATAGTGCTTCTCGAAATTCAACGTGAACTTGATTTATAAATATTCACAAACGTTATTACGAGAAACTATTTATGTCTCCGAACAAAACTTTTTAAAAAGCGTTATAAATCACAGAGTGAAAAAAGCTCCTCCACTGATACGTCAAAAATACGTGCAGAAAGGGGGAAGGATTCCTTTATTCATACCTGAACCTTCTTTGTTAAATATAAAACTGAACGAACAAAAGTTGCCACGCAATACGACAATGCCGAAAAGTGCTTCGCTCTCCTTTACATCTCCGAGTCGATAATCCAGAGCCTTCCACAATGGAGGTTAACTCTTTGACTCCTTTCCATCGCACGTTCCCTCTCAGGCACGTTTATCGGTGCCGCTTTCGTCGCGAGGTTCTGGAGAGTTCACGCGTCCCAACGAGAGATCATCAGGATTAGAGTTCCTCTCTGCGAGAAATCCACTCTAAGGACCAACCAGCAGCAAGCGAGGGTTAGAAAACGGGAAACAAGAGAAAATAGAGAAACCAAAAAAAACGAGTGAAGCGTCGTTTTAGCTGGCGTCAAGTTCGCAGCTCGAATACTAAGTGGCTAATCTTCTCGAAGCAGAAGGAGAGTTTTTTTTATTTTTTTTTTATTTTAGGATTCTCCGCCCCCAAGCAGTTCAACGCGAATTATCGTTTTTTTTTTTTTTTTTTTTTTTTTTTATTTTGGTTTTTTTTTTTTTTTTTTTTTTTTTTTTAGGCGCGGTTCCCCTACATTTCACGTCCACGCTACGGGTTTCTCGATGAAAAGAAAAAACGACGCGCGCACGAGTGCAACTACCATAGGGCACCTCACCGTTCACTGACCTTGAAAATGCACGAATGAAGGGAAGAAAAGAAAGGAAAAGGTGCATTTATTGCGCGCGACTCGGTGCGCGTCGTGCACCACCTTTTGATTCGCCAGAGGTTAGCCGAGAACGCCGGGAAGCGCGTGTCCCGAAGACAACGACCTCCGCATCTTTTAACATCTTTAGCTTTTCTCCGAGCTCTCGGGCGCGGCCGACTCGTCATTGGACCGATTACATCGCGACTCTAGTATGGACGAGACTGTCGTATACAGGGTGACCGATGTTTTAATAGTTTTCCTCCGGAAGAGACGGTTTAGAAATCATTCATAAGGGATTATGTACCGAGGATGAGAAATCGAAATTTTGTGGATACTTTATTTGGGTTTTGCGATTTTTTTGACATTTTTTTACCTTTAATATGAGATAAATATAAATGCGAAATAAATTTGTTTTCTTCTTATTATTGTACTCGGTACATTACATTTTAAGAAATTAGAAATTAATTTATTTGTTAAGAAAAATCTCCATGACGAAAATTCGAGTTGAATCAATAGGAAGTTTCAAGACAAAAACGGCACAGGCGCTTTTTTTGAAAATCAGTTTATTCGATATCAAAGACATTAAATTTTTCTATTATTATAATTAGTTTTTTATTCAATTTAAATGAAATATCCAATTTGTATATAAATTAAATTATCATATAATATATTTTATTTAATCAATATATTTCACAAACTTTTTTGCCAAGTACATAATCTTCATTTAATACAAATATTGAATTAGCTAATTGTAATCTTTATAAATTATTCATATTTACCACGAAAAATATATAAACGAGATTCAAACGATATCTTCCTGCACTTAAGAGATAGGGAAATATGATTTTAAAAAATGACAATATCTTTCGATTCACCGCAGTATATACGTGTATACATATATTATAAATATCGCAGTATAAATGTCCGCCCCGGCCACCCACACGCACTCCAACACCCTACGAAGTTCACCTCCTCGAATCCCATAACGAGATAATGCATCTTCATTATGCACATTTCCTACACAGTAGATAACATTTTACGTGATAAAATAATAGACGAAACGTTTTTTTTAAATATTTTAACACGATACATAAGAATTTCAAAAATAGGTTTTACATAAACCTTTATTTCCGGATTAATGATCGTATCGTTCAATTAATGTTATAGAAAATTTAATATAATAAATTTAATATTTACAACAAAAAATGACGAAATCACGTGGCTATAATGTGAACGCGATAAATTATTTTACAAGCGTGCAGTTGCTACCAACTGTGAACCGACTATATAAATAAATGCCAGAAAAGGATTGATTTAACGAGGCAGCGCTCCGTAAATCGCGGGACTTCGTGATCCCTCGGTTCCAATTCGTTCGATGACAAGTCCCGCTATTGCGAAGTATCGTCCAAACGGAATCCGAGTGAAGAATCTTTCGCAATTGACGGGGAGCAACGTCAGAGAAACGCGGAACGACTGTCATTATTTTTTCACTTTTTTTTTGTCTTCGTAAACTCGGAAAATCTCGAAAGAGCTATCTCCCTATACTTCAATTAGTACTCGAAATAAACGAGCTCAGCTTGCGAGATCGAATATCTGAATATGCGAATAAAATTGTCAATACTCGTTAAGATAATTAAAGCAAAAAAATACGTTTGAGAAAAAAAATAGCTCAACACATTTTTAAATCATGTAAAAGGATAATTGTTAATCGCGAAAAGTAGCTCGGATATTTTAACATTAATATCGTTATTTTTTGGAACAATCGACAACAAGCAATTTTTTTTTTTGCTATAATACTGAAGAAATACAACCGAAAATAAGAACTGAAAAAAAATTAAATAATATATTAATGAATATTCATTATTGAATTGAAATGATTGAGAATAGAAATTTTAATTTTGATGAAATCATTAAATCGAAACAACTTTTGAATAAAATTGAAAAGAAGCAAGATTTTGTTTTGTATTTTATAAACAAATAGAAAATTTCAATCAGGGTCTCTTAAATATTAATATTACGGTGTAATATTATTATTTTATTATAATAAATATCAAATATCATTATTTTAATATAATATAATAGATTAATATATCCCAAGCTTATTTCTCTATTATATTAATATACCACATTATTATATCGATACAACATGTACAAATCATTTATTATCAGTATATAATTATATGTACTATTTTAATTTCCCTGTGCTTCAAATATACATAAGAAAATTCGAAAAAAAAAATCGTTAATTATTCGTTTTATTCGTATTATGCATATATCTAATTATAACGTGCACATGAGTTTCTTATCGCTTCAAGACGTGAACGAGTATCGTAGCGAGGTTGGGGATCCGTTACAATGGCAGTGTGTTAGGTATAACGTTTTCCAAGGTGCACAAAGTCGTGAGTGCGGAGAAAGAGTAAGAGCGGGGAGGGGAGTAAAGGGGGGGGGAGACGTTCAGGTGAAGAGGGGTGACCGAAGATTATAAATTTCGTGGGTTCGAACAAATGTGTGCACGGTATTGTGTAGGTACATAACCGCGGGCGTAAACGACAGATTGATCTGAAATTCGATATCTCGTGTGTGCGTTTCTCACTCACCTGCTCGAGAAGTCTGGCAAAGCAAGAGCGTGGGCGAAAACACGGAGTGTATCGATATACGGTTTAGTATCAGTATAATATCAGTGGGAACGATACTTCTCGGAGATTAGGCGAACAGAGGTCATTTAAGGTAGAATTACGAGAATATAGGGGAATGGGGTATACCGGGTGGTCCGGCGCTTAATAAACGTTTTCCGTAGATGAAAATAGCAGTAGAAAAATATTTGCATCAATAGGGAATGAAGTTTGGAAAATGGGGATAACATTTTTTTTTGTAATGGGTTTATAGATGAAATATGAAGGCTGACTATGATTTTTTTAAAAATGTATACTTCTGTTCTGTTTGATACTTGATATTTGATGTAGCAGACATCCAGTGTGTTTTTTTCCCATTGGATGTCAAAATTGTTATCAATGATGTCCAGTGTGATCTGGATTGGGTGTTAATGAGTTCTTCAATGCCATCCAATATGTTTTTCCATTCGATATCTTCAATTTCATCAATGACAACCGACGTGTTTTTTAATTGGATTTTTGCAGTCATTAATGACATCGAATGTACTTTCGATTGGATTTCAATAATGTTATGAATAAAATCTAAAGTGTTTTGGGTTGGATGACAACAATGTCATCAATAACATTCAAAATGTTTTGAGTTGGATGATGTCTTCAATGACATTAAAGGTGTTTTCGACTAGATGTCAAAAATAGCATGAACGACATTCAAAGTGTTTTGAATCGGATTTCAACAATGTCATTAATCATATCCAATATCATTTTTCCAGTAGATATCCAAAATATCATCAATAATTGGATTGGATGACAACAATGTCATCAATGACATCCGAAGGCTTTTGGATTTAATGACGACAATGTTTTCAATGACATCCAATATCCTTTTTCCAGTAGATATCCAAAATGCCATCAATGACATCCGATGCGTTTCCATTGGTTATCAGCAACGTCATCAATCGGCTATATAAACGCGGCTTGTCAATTGGTTGCAGCCGTGATGCATTTCATTTGTCACAGGTGACCTCTGCTAACCCTTCTTCTCTTCAAGCACCAACCAGCGTTTTCACAATCGGAATTTTCATGCACCGATGCTTCTGGCATCTTCATCGTATCAATGGGGCCGAAGGGGAGAAAATATGGTCGATGGTGTGTTCACCATTGCATCCGTACACTACGGCTTGCTTCTACGATGATCGATACAGCCAATTATAATTCACTAATCGCATTCAACCTCAGGCTGAATACATAACGAGTATTGAGATATATATATTCATACAGGGTGTCCTAAAAATATCACGGTACCGTGATATTTTTACCAGATGAAATTGAAAACAACTAAAACAGCCAAAATGTTACTAGAAAACTATAACGGTTTTTACATTTTTATTTAAATGTAAGTAGACATGGTTGTTTCCAATTTAATTATTCGTGAATAATATTATCTAAAATTATAAAATAATATTTTCAAATTTAATTAATACACAGAAGTGTATCTTTTAGGTCTATATTAGATCTACCTGAAATTTCTGTCCATTTCTATGACAATTTTCGACACGTAAACACATGTTTAGTCGACGCATGTCCGGCTCTCTATTTTTATCGCTTATTGTTTACATACTGAGGTAGCAAATTAACTAAAAAAAAGTTGGTTAAAACAAAATAACAAATTAAAAACTAAATCATGCACATGGGACAATTTTTCTCATCAGAAGATGAATCATTTTTCAAAAATGGGATATACAGATTACTTTCACGCTGGTGAGAAGTCATCAATAATAATGGCAGTTGTATTAGAACCCAAACAATACCAAACCAAGTCATTAATAATAATGAAAATTGTATTAAAACTCAAACGAACCCAAACAAACTCATTAATAATAATGGAAATTTTATTAAAACCCAAAGAAACCCAAACAAAGTTATTAATAATAATGGCAATCGTATTAAAATCCAAAAAAGCCCAAACAAAGGCATTAATAATAATGACAGTCATATTAAGACCCAAAGAAAGTCATTAATAATAATGGTAATTGTATTATTTAATAAAATTTATCGACAGTAACAAAAATTATTATTTTGTTTTGGTCCAAAAACGGACAGAACTTGCCAGTAGACCCCATACATATATATATGTATATATCTAGATGATTCGCCGTCCGCAGTCTGGCGATTCAACGTTAAATTGCACGTGGACGAGCGAGGAGAGGGAGTAGGAAAGGTGATAGCTGGATGCGGGTATGGATTCTGTCGAGAGGTGCAGCAGCATCAGCAGCAAAATGCACCCGCCGGAGAGACGCAAAGTGGCAGGAGATTCAGTTCATCTCTCCGGCTGGTCGAAAGGATAGAGATAGAAAGAGAGAGTTGTCTTTTTTCCTCTTCCTCGTGGCGGTTACTGTTTCTTGCAGGTTCTCTCTTTCGTCGCCCCGCTAAGAGCCATGACGAGCCAAAGTCAGAGTACGAGCACGAGAATCGCATTTAGGTGCGCAACCAAGAAAGAGAGATGGAAAGAGAGCTCGGTCGGCTTGAGTCGCGTGTGTTACCCACTTCTTTCTCATCTGGTCGGTAACACACACGAGTCTGCATGGGCCCGATACCACTCGACGCTTCAAAGAGCATTGTGCCGGAGAGTAGAAAGAGCATTTCCAGGCCAGGCGTGCCCAATGGTTACGGCAATCACCGCACATGCTTCCAGCCCCCAGCTCCCGAGAACACGAGCGAGATACGTCTTCGCCACTCTGTCTTGGCTTGTCGTGAAAAATTGATTAATTGTTTCTGTTTCTTTTTTCTTCTTCGAAGTGAATTTCCCTATATCTCCCTAGGGATAAATAGATTTCCCTATATTTCCCTATTGGGTAAATACATATACCTATTCTTCCCTGTAGGGAAAAGTATATTTCCCTATATTGCCCTGTAGAGGAAATTACATTTCCCTATATTTACCTGTACAGGGAAGTACAATTCTCTATATTTGCCTGTAGGGAAAAATACATTTCCCTATATTTCTTTATCAGGAAAAATACATTATATATATATATATTATTTTATATAATATTCCAATCTCTTACAAAAAAATGCTTTCCTTCGTTTGGTTTTTGTTTGAATTTTTAGGTACATTGGCGAGCAATAAAATTCGAAGAATTTCGTTATCAACTGCAAAAAGGCAAAATTATGTTATCCGGTTTCTCATTGGAATCGTGATTTCCGGCAGATTCTTGGACATCGAAATATTTCAATTCGGGCGACCGATCGTCGCCCGAGTTGATGAATAGGAAAGATTATTAAAAAGTACGATGACGAGGTGTTAGTGGATATAAGAGAACAACGAACGAAGGTACAATATAAATATTGAATTGAAGCACGAAGTCCTGCATTCACAATGATTCGTTCGGGGCGCGCTTCTCATTATATTGGGATTGCGTGCAAATGCGGCTATAAACTGTAAATGTATCGGTATGATACTTGGGTGTACGAGTTGTTGAGTTGTAGTAGCGCCGATGGGCAATGATCCACCTGCCTGGTGCTTAGTGCACGTTCCTGGCGCCCACGCGATTCCAAAGCCCTCGACGTATGCATGCATCGGGAATATTTACTCCATTCTCCATTTAACTTATCATTCGCCATTTTCGCCAATAGCGGTTCTCCATTCTTTTTTACATGGTCTAAAAACAGTAATGCCGAGTATGATGAAAAAACAGTGATAAAGCAGGTCGCCATGATCATCGTGAACTTGGTCGCCAACTTGGTCAAAGCACCGTTGGCTCATTCTACCTTTCCTAGGAAGATTGATGAAGAACTGTTTATGTGTTGATATTACGATGATATTTGCAAATTGGATCCATTATCCTCAAAATCAATGAATCAGTGTTTGTTCAGTATAGGAGAAAGTAGGATTTGGATAGTAGAAGGTAGGGTAAAAAGTAGGATTGGGTAGAAACGGGAGTTGCGTAAAAAGTAGGGCTTTATTGAAACTAAGATTGGCTAAGAATGGTGATAGATAGAACGTGGGATTCGGTAGAATCTAAGATTACGTAGAAACTAGGATTGGGCAAGAACTAGGATTCGGTAGGAACTAGGATTACGAAAAAACCAGAATTCTGTAGGAAATAGAATTGCATCGGAAATAAAAACTGGGACCTAGGATGGGGTGACAATTAGAATCGGATAGAAATTAGAATTTGGTAGAAAACGGGATTGAGTAACAAAGAAAGTGGAAAAACAATATTGATTGGAACGTTGTTTGAATTGTGATCGGCGTGTTATTTTTTTAGAAAGAAGAATTTGGGCAGAGCCCAGAACGTGCACCAATCAATGTAAAATAAAACTTTAAAGATCAGCTCGGGTATGAAAAATCGACCGAAGGAAACGAATACGATATCCATTATGACAAAGTCTATGATATCGGATATAACGTCAAACCTAATAACAACATAGAAGATGTCACTTCCATTCGGCATTGACCCGAAAATTCGAGGAGCATACAACAGCGATATTAATATTAGAATATACACGATACAAACTCAACCACCAACACAGACCAACCGGCAACACAATTGTCGGCGAAATCTATTGGATAGCCGCTAGTCGAGGACCGAAATATCCTGCATAACGATCCAAGGTATTCTCTTCTTCAACGTCGAGGGTACGCCTCGGGGCATGAAACCTTCTGGGCAAGACGCTTACAATGGGAGTACCTGTCGCAATTGGGGAAATACGTCAGTGACCGGTCCAGTGAACGAGACGTCCGTGATGTTGGCACAATATGACATAGCGATATATGCACGTTCGTATACCAGAGTTGAATGCAGGACACGTGTTACGCAATGCAGTACGGAATCCATTCCACGAAGGATGAGAAGCATTGTAAGCTAGGTAGATACAGCTAGGGCTAACCATATTCATAGCAGCATTTGCATCAGAACCACCGTGTCAAAGTGCCATTTCCAACGATTTCCCGATCGACTAACGATGACGTTTGATCTTCAATGAACTGGACGGAATTGCGCTCGATGTAGAGTTGTACCTGAGAGAAGGATCGGGCCTCTGCTTTCACGTGGTTCTACGATGGAACTTATATTTTGAGAATATGTGGAATTATAATTGGGTAGGAATTGGGTATGGGTAGGTATTAGAATTGGTTAGAAACTTGGTGAAAAATAGGGTTATTTAAGAAGTAGGGATAGGCAGGAAATATGTTTGAAAAGGATTGCAAGAAGTAGGTACAATTGGGTAGAAATTACGAAGAGGCAACAATTAGGATTCGGGAGGAAGTAGAGTTAGGTAAAAACTAAGATGGGGTAGGAACTAGAATTCGATAGAAACTAGAATTAGCTAAGATAGAAATAACTGGATAGAAACTAGGATTTGGAATTAGGGTTAGGTGAGAACTAGGATTGGATAGAAACTTGGACCATCGGATCGAGGGTTGGGTTACGACTGGGATTAGCTAAGAACTAGAATTGCATAGACACTAAAACCGGGTACAAATTACGACTGATCAAGATCTAAGGTTGGGTAAGAACTAAGATTGGGTAAAACTAGACGTAGGTAGAAAGTAGGATTGGATCGGAACTAGAATTGGCTGCGAATTAGCCTAAGGCTACAACTATGATGAAGCTAGAAGATGAAGCTAGTTGTTTCTTCTTTTTTCTTCTTGAAAGAGAATCTTCTTGTTCCTTCAATTTATCTATTCTTTTTTTCCTATTTTACTATTCTTGCTATTGAATATTACTTATATATATATATACATATATATAGCCATATTACTATATTATTATCTACTATTTTACTATTTCTTCCACCTTTCATAGTTTTTCTCTTTTTGTCATAATTTCCCCTAGTTTCGATCGATCTATTTCTACCAAACCCTTGAAGAATGTTTTTTCTCACTTGCTCAATCATCTCATCATGCATCAGGAATTCTTGTTCCTAGGACTTTAGTCGACCCAGTTACTCAAGCTTCTTGAGAACCGCACTTTTGACTATAATTTTGTGCGCGCATTCGTGCGATGAAGACATCGTATCTATCGTGTGTGCACGTATGATAAACATTTATTCCGGATGTATAGTTATGTACGAACGTATGGGGCAATTGCGTGCCCTGGCGGTACCGATGTACGTAACACACGTATACACCCACATACGTTAGGTTAGCTGGAATCAAAGCTGCGGGTAAAATCTCATTTATAAGTATACTTCCTCGATGCACGCAACGCGTATATTCCTAACCTCACTCTAGAGAGAGAGAGAGAGAGAGAGAGAAGAGTTATTTTGTACTTTGCTTACAGGAACTACTTCGCTGACACGTTCCCCACTATTTATGGAATTGCCAACTATACGTGAGTCGACGTAGATGTACTTTTGTAAAAATATATGAGGACGAAGTATTTTGAACCTTTCATATATGAAGAATGTTGGCTATTTATGGGGGACTGTGCACACGTGCCTGTTTATATTTATATTAATGCGATGGTGATTGTTTGGGTCTGATCGCTTTCTTAATTAGATTTTGGAAAATCTTTTTTGAAACTTTTATTGAACAATAAAAAATTATAATTATTTGAGCAAAGATCAAGATTATCTCTTAAATAAAAAGGATTATATGTAAAATAAAAAATCAATATTATTTAAAGAACCAAAAATCAGGATTATTGAAACCACCGAAAATCACAGTTATTCAACAAGCGAAAATTACAATTACTCAAAAAACGGAAAATCAGAATTTTTGAAACCAGCGAAAATCACGGTTACTAAAAAAACGACAAACAAGAATTATTCAAGCAATCCGGCTTATTTAAAAAATTAAAAATCAAGATTATTGAAACAAATTTAAAAAAGTTTACCTGAAAAATAAACAATCAGTATTATTAAAACAATAGAAAATTAAGCTTATTTAAAAATCAAAAATCTAGATTTTTGCCAAAAAATCAGAGTTACGTAAATAACTTGTAACTTTAATACGAATAATTAGACTTGTACGGTTTATTTGAAGAAGTGCTTTTATCGTTGTTGGCAAATACAATTGACATCTCGAGAACGATTATTTATTATCATTATTTTTACTTTTTTTTAATCGACAAACGATTTTTTTTTTTCTCCAACGTACCAGAATGATTGATTTCGTAGAGTTCCAAAATTTATGTTCGGCGCTCCGCAGTGAATGATATCGTAACATTGAATGATTGTTCACGAATTTGTATACGAAGGTATACCCGTGGATCATACGGACGGTGAAACGTTTGGTATTAATATCGCGGCCTCAAGTCCCACAGGCAGGCCCTAAGACCCCACGTTGCGAGTGCGAGAGAAAAGTAGAGAGCTATGCTGATTAAACGACCATTACACTCGACTGTCCTCTTCTTCTGTTTTATTCTCGATTGATGAACGATCAATAATAAACTGATTTGTAATACGTATTATAACACGCGTTTAGGCAGGTGAAAAAAATGGGCAATATGAATTTTTCGTTTCGTAGGTATCGACGATGGAAGGGGAGAAACAATTGATGCCATTTCTCCTCTTTATCGTTATCCCCTTACCATCTTTCTTATCCTATTCGAATATTTAGCCATTTTAGTAAATTGGCACATAAATAAATCATTCAATGATGTTTTTTTCGTACAGATTTTTTTTACGATATTTCGTAAAAAGTACAATTTTTAAAAGTATTATTCTTAAAATTATTATTGTTAAAACGAAAAAAGTAGTTTATTTACCGAATTTCGTGATCAATAAATACTGTTCGAATCTTCTGTCTGATGGTTTAGGATGAGTAAGTTGAAATTCCCCATGAACGAATCATAGGATCATTTTTTTAGGTCGAAATTTTAGCATAATTATTTTCATTAGAATTTTCCAAATCAGATTTTTAATTACTTTTTCCAAATCGCTGTCTTAATTCAAATGTTCATAATCCATTTTTTTTGGAATTAAGTCGAGTCAATTTTTGTTTTCAATTAAGTCGAGTCAATTTTTGTTTTCAATTGAGGCGAGTCAATTTTTGTTTTGAATTGAGTGGAGTCAATTTTTGTTTTGAAGAAGAGTTGATCCGCTAAAAATAAATAGGGGATTATAATATTTAGTCTTTTTTTCAGTGTCGAGCTTCAAGCACCATCAATGGCCAATTGTCCATCCTATTGGCTCATCGAACGCATTATTATCATTAACTTGAATACTTATGGCAAATTCATTTAGATGAAATCACTTCATTTTTCCCTATCATTGAAGAAATCCCCTGATTGGCTGGGGTCCCGATCAACCTGGACAAAAATTGCACGGTTCGAGTGAGATCCGGGCGCGATGAGAATTCGAACGATCCACTCGATGATCCAAGGTAAAGTTGGAGAGACGAAGAGCGATCTTTCGAAGTGAAGTGATCCGGCTAGGCATAAGGGAACGCCCGGGGTTCCCGACAAATAATAAAGAGAGTCGAAGACGTCTCATTAGGGCGTGAGATAAGGCTGATTCGTGGCCCGGGGCCGCTGACAACCGCCGATCGCTTCTCTCCATTCTTTATCTTCCGCCTTCCCTTCGTGTTCATTTTTTTCTTCTTTTTTTTCTCTTCTTTCTTCCTTTTCTCTCGTTCCTCTTGACGGGCTCGTGCGCTGTCTATTTCATCCATCGTGCCATCTCTCTCTTCTCATCGTTGAATTACGCGGCATAATTCGCGCATTACGCTCAATCGATATCCGGTACACAATGCTTTAGCCCCGTTCTCCTCCCTTGTTTTTCGGTACAGTCAGCTGTATAACAGGTGGTATTCGTGCTTATGGACGAATGGGAAATTATGACGAAAATAAAAACGTCTAAATCATCGAATGTTGAATGTTGATCGAGGAGAAGTCATTTTTTGTCTCTTCAAGCCCAATAACTCAATCTTTGTCACATCGATTTTTAATTTTTTTATATTTTATTAGGAAAAACATTCAAAACTCAGTCTTTAAGTACAAATTTAGAAACAAGTTATTTTTATAGCCTTCTAATTACAGTTGAAGACAATACAACAGGTTTGCGAAATTAAATTGGTTGATTAAAGAAGACATTTGATATCTCTTGAAGCCCAATAACTTATTCCTCGTCACACCGATCTTTTTATTTTTTATTTTTATTTAGAAATAATCCAAAACTCTGCTTTAAGTATAACTGTATAACAATTGTGTTATAAAATTATATCAACATTGTTGTACGAAATTAAATAATATTAATAATAATAAAATAATTAATGAATACCGAGTAAAAATAATATTTAAATCAAATAAATAGATAAATATTTTGTTATCAATACATTTTTGTTTTTCATCTTTTTGTTTTAGTTTTATAGAGTAAATTGAATTAGATCATGTTTTTTTTTGTATATTCGCATAAATAATATATAATTGAGAAATCGTGACACTGATAAAACGAGCGTTTGAAAAAGTGATACGACAAAAAAAATAGAAAACATTCCGAACCATTTATTTAAAAGAATCATGCAACGACAACTGTCACTAAATTCTAGTCACCAAGATAACAAGGCTGATAATGTTGCTTGGTAATAGACTGTAGTTGAATACTGGAAAATATCAAATTCGATCTATTGGGGTTTTGCTCTCTCTCTCTCTCTCGCTCTCTCTCATTTACGAGCATTTTCTGCAATGTTATTACTATGGGTAATTAATTGAGAGACTCAAGAGTTACATCGACTAGCGACACACAAGTCTTATCTATGAATTATTATCGCGTTCTATTGCATTCTATCGGTCGACATAACATTATTGCGTTCAGCCTGTACACATATAAATACAAGGGGCGTGTCAACGTTGAATAGTACAACATTAAAGATATTAAAAAAAAAATTGAAAAGTAAAAAGTTCTTTTTTTCACCATTTCATATTTCATTTTTTAAAACTGGTGTAAAGTTTGAAATTTTTGAAAACAGTGTATATAATACCAAAAATATAAACTCTGTTAATCTTGGTGGACGAAACGATGAAAATTGATTTAATTAATTGATTAAATATTAAGTTACTTGAATTAAGAAATAATTAAAATATAGATTAAATCAATAAATAAATACTTTAAATATTATAGGTATATTCGAGTGTTTTTATAAATATACAAGTATTTATTTAATTTATTGAATATTAAATCTATGTAAATAAGGAAAAGACAAATTAAAAATAAATATGCAAATAAATAAATACATCAATAATAATATAAATACAAAATTATTAATATACAAAAATATATATTAGTCGCCATACATTTATTTCTAAAATCTACAAATATACGTAAATTAAAATATATTGTAAAAACATAAATATTTATACAATTGAATTAATATTAAATCAATCAAAGTGACAAATAAAACGAATGAAAAATAGATATGCAAATACAAGTCAATCCCATTTTTATATTTATATTTGCAAAAAATTGTACAATTTTAATATTAATTAAACATTGTCGAGTGTTTATTATTGTTAATTAGGACACCCTGTAGATAAGTATATAAAATACGTCTAGCCATATAAATATATACATATATATTGAAACAATAAAATAACTGGCATATTAATGAAGCCGAGTCTCTCGTCGTTGGTCGAGAGACTCGGTTTGTTTGTTATAAGAGCGCGAGTGTGCGCGAGTGTCCGAACGCGCATCGCTGATATACTCTTTCGCATGCATTGTTGAGCCCATACGTATAGTGATTCAAAGGGAGTTAATCAGGACCCCGTCGCACGTCCACCGCCTTGTTATTAATGCGTAATTGAATGTTGCGATTCATTACCCGAAGATTATATTTCAACTTGCCGAGCTCTTCGCCCTCCCTCTGGTGGCGAAATAAAGCTCGGTTCACATTCGCACGTACGTTAAATGCTGTTGGATAACTATTGAATAATTATAAAAATACGGTTTTTTAGAAAAAATGAGAAAAATAACGAAAATAATACAAAAAAATAATAATAATGATAAATGTAAGATAATAAAATAAGATAATAAAATAATGACGATAAATATACAATATTGGGGAATAATAAACATAATATTAAAAATAAGAAATAATTAATAATAATGGTAAATATTTGGATTTCAGAATGACGAATTAAGTTTATCGTTCATATTATGAAAATTATATCCAAAAATGATTATGATGAACAAAAACATAAATAAATATCTAATAAAAAATAATTCTATATTATAATTACTTAATTAATTATTATATAATTATGTCATATTATAGTTATTAATTATTAAGTTCATCCAGTCAAAATAAAAATCACATTCGAACGTACTTTTTATTGCCACTAAGGACGATTTTGAAATTATATAACGAGAAAAATAACAACAAAAATTCAGGATTCAAAATACCACTAATAAATTAAGATTATCATCAATATCCTAAATCTATCACTAAAATATAATTACAAGCATAAAATTGATATAATAAATAAACAAACAAAATATCAAATACTACATTACTTAATAACAATTGAATTTCCTAATTTAACAAAATGAGAATAACATCGAAAATAATCTTAAAAAATTTTAATAATAACATAGTAAATAGTAAAATAAACTAAAACGAGAAAAATTAATAAATAAGTGTATTATTTATTATCGAAGAATCATAACGAGAGCGTGTTCGAATATTTTCATAGAAAGTTTCCGCTATCGTGAGTAAAAAAATAAAAGTATGTATTAGCACTGAGAACACTTCTCTTCGGTCCAGATGGGGGGGGGGGGGGGGGC
>JAPYZI010003023.1:0-19855 GCA_030523105.1 Ophioninae sp. A BG-2022a | reverse complement strand
CATACATACCCCTTTGCGTTTTTTTTAGCGATTTTTCGAGTGGACTTTCCGGGAAAACTATTAGAGATATCGATACGAATCCAACGCCATTGTTTAAGTCAGGCAAAAACCTATTTCAGACCCTCCAATTGAAACCCTGTAGCACAGAAGGCACTCGCTCTACGACTTTTTGAAATATCGTGATTTTTGAGATTTCGGGAAAACGGGCCTGGGAGGTCGACAAAAATTTTTTTTCCGTTTTTAGGTATTAAAAGGGTGTGTTCGATCGGAAATTTTCCGCTGATTACGAATGTGCCCGAGTTTTTGCCGAAAGTACATAATGAGACTGGGAAAATGCAAAAAAACGTTTCTAGAATGTTTTTTTGACAGTTTACCTTAGAAATGGAGAGTTCAAGGCGAATGAAACGGTAAATTTGTTGAAATATTAATAATAATTCAGGAGTTGATCGGGGTGATACTATATTACTATACACGCTTGTATCAATCGGCTCAGATTTTCACCCCTAAACCGTCGTGGGACACCCTGTATATTACAATACCTATAAGAGAAAGCAGGGCAAGACTATGCCGCGAAGCATAACACGTACAGGAGCAAGCGGGACGCCATCATACTCCCAACCAGAGAAATCGAGAGCGAGAATCAAAAACCGCCGTGAGCGCCGCTACTTCGGAACTACCAATGGGGGCAGCCCCCAGCAGAATCGGCACGTATAATCCTCAAGAACTGTCCTTCTATGCACATCTGACTTCGTTGATGTGGCCCTGTGACATACGGCAGCTTCGCGTCGTGCAGCATTTCCCGCTTCATTCTTTTTCGTTTTCGTGCGTTAAACGCTTGTACCGGTGAAAAATGAGCAGCGAGACGGAAGATAACGTGAAGCTGTTCGTTTCCATCGGCCTTAGCGAACAGAAGGCTAAGGAGACCGCGAAAAATGCTCACGTCACGCGGAATCTCAAGACTGCGATTGCTGAGGTTGGCTAGCCGTCGCGACTCTAACCCATAAACTTTTTCACCCCTTTTTTTTCTCAACTTATCGTAGTATTTTGTTAGAAAAGCGGATTATATTTTTTCATTTAATCGTACCTCCGCTTTGTTCCTAGAAATATTTGAACTCGAACCAGCCCTGGAAAAATACGAAAAGTTCAGTCAAATGTTTTCAAAATGTCTCACAGCTTTCCGAAATGCTCCGTAATATTTCACAGATGCTTTAAAGGGTTCTAAAAATGTCTTAAAATCATGTAAAAGTAATCCAAAATGTTCTGACAATATCTGAAAATGTTCAAAAACATGCCAAAAAATGTTTGACAAATGTACCAACGTATGAAAAAAATATACTAAAATGTGCTTAAAATGTTGTAATGATTTTGACAAATACTTGTATTATAAAAATTTATTCAGTGTTATAACATTTTATTTAGTGTTCTAACAATTTATTTAGTATTGTAACAATATATTTAGAGTTATAACAATTTAACGATATACTCCAGAATTAATCGTTCCTCGAGGAGATTAAACGCAGCGAACAAACGAAACGGAACATTTTTTTCACATTGTCTTGTTTCATCGCTGCTTCGTCACCTGCGTGCGTCTACAGGCCAGCAAGCACGCGACTGTCACTACGGAGACGGGCATCTTGCTTTACCATCTGGCTTCTAAGATCAAAGTCCAGATAAACGACAAGATCGATCTGGTAGCGCGATACATAGGGCTAAAAAAGTTGGATACCACCTTGCGAGTCGACGCAGCTCTGGAATATCTTCTGGGCAATGTTACCGCCACGACGGACATTGCCAAATTCGAGGAAGCCTGTGGCGTCGGCGTCGTCGTCACGCCTGAAGAAATCGAGGCCCAGGTTGAGATACTCGTCAAGAAACACAAAGAGGAGATTCTTGAGAAGAGGTAAGGCCACGATATTGGCATCGCTTCAGCTTCTCCCCTGGATTCCAGGGAAAAGCGTAAAGGAGGTGAATTTCTCGCAGCCCTGGTTTCGTTACAGATATCGTTTCAACGCCGGGCCCCTTTTGCAGGAGGTCCGCAAGGCTCTCAAATGGGCCGATGGCAAAGCGATAAAAAACGAGGTCGACGTGCAACTCCTGGATCTTTTGGGGCCGCGGACAGAGGCCGACCTTGCTACGACTGCAAAGCCTACCAAGCAGAAGGGCAAAGACGGAGAAAAAACGAAAATTACGAAAAACGGTGAGCCGTTAGGAGATAATGTTTTTTACAAACGTTTTTTATAATACAACAGAAAAATATTTTCTACTAATTTCTTACAGTTTTTAACGTTTTTTACTTTGCAAAAAGAATCGTTGTTACAAATTAAAACGGGCTAGCGATACAAAAGGCTAGTTATCTATATCCGTGGAATCGAGCTACCTTTAGAGCTGTTGAATTATGATTTTGATCAAGACCAAACATTACAGAGCAAAAGCCAACGGAAAGTATCGAGGAGAGCACTGACGCGGCTAAAACGATCAGCGAGCTCATGAAGACGAAAGTGCACTTTCACAAACCCGGGGAAAATTACAAAACCGAGGGATACGTAGTTACACCGAACACGCATCGGTTGCTCGCGCAGCATCTCAAGATCACCGGGGGTTTGGTGAGAACCCGATTTCCCCCGGAGCCTAACGGAATCTTACACATCGGTCACGCCAAGGCGATCAACATAAATTTCGGGTACGAGATCCGCAGCTGTTCACCATTGACCCTCGGGAATTTTGAGCTTCGGCAAAAGCAGAACGACGCTCCACGTCGTTTCGAACTTTTTTAGAAATAGTTAATCGATGCACACGTATTGAAAAGGTTTCCGATGATTTCAGATACGCCGCTGCCCATGACGGTATCTGTTACCTTCGCTACGACGATACAAATCCGGAAAAGGAGGAGGAAAAATTCTTCACCGGGATACGGGAGATGGTCGAGTGGCTGGGCTACAAACCGGCCAAGATCACTCATTCATCCGACAATTTTCAACAGTTATACGAGTGGGCGGTCCGACTGATAGAGAAGGGCCACGCTTACGTGTGCCATCAGAGTAGCGACGAGATGAAAGGATTCAATCCACCCCCGAGTCCTTGGAGGGACAGGCCAGTTTCCGAGAGCCTTCAACTGTTCGAGGTACCGCTCCCCAGTAGAATTGAATTTCCTAATTTCTCATATCTTCTTCGATGCCTTATTGGAAGAATTCTACCAGGGGCGAATTTTCTTTTCAAACACTAACCACTCCACATTTGCCGTATGAACGACCGATCCGTCAGGACATGAAAAACGGATTGCTCGAGGAGGGTGAAGCTACTCTGCGCATGAAAGTGACCCTCGAGGAAGGAAAACAAGATCCCGTCGCTTACAGAATAAAATACGCCCCTCATCACCGCACCGGTGATCAATGGTGCGTCTATCCTACTTACGACTTTACTCATTGCCTCTGCGACAGCATCGAGAACATAACCCACTCGCTGTGCACCAAAGAGTTTCAATCTCGTAGATCCTCTTACTATTGGCTCTGCAACGTTCTCGATCTCTATTGCCCGGTACAATGGGAATACGGGAGACTAAACGTCGGCTACACCGTCGTATCCAAGAGAAAGATCGCTAAGCTCATCGATGAAGGCGTTGTTACCGATTGGGACGATCCGAGGTACGGACTTCTTCGTGTTTATTATTTGTTCACCCTGATTATCGCTTTTTCTACTTTTCATTAATACTGGTATTACCTTGCTAGTGTTCGTGTTGGAGTTTTACTTCCAATAATAATCGTATTTCTGTCATATCCTTGTATTATTATTATTCTTATATTCGCAGATTGTTCACGCTGACGGCACTTCGCCGACGGGGTTTTCCGCCCCTCGCGATAAACAATTTTTGCGCCCAAATGGGCGTAACCGGAGCTCAGGCTGTCGTCGATCCCGCCAATCTCGAAGCCGCTGTCCGCGACGTTTTGAACGTGACGGCACCTCGCCACATGGCCGTACTCGATCCTGTCAAAGTGACGATCCTCAATTTCCCACAGGACGAACCGATCGTTCTCGGAGTACCCGACTTTCCCAATGATACCGAGAAGGGACAACACTCGATCACCTTCTCCGAAGTCGTCTATATCGAGGCTTCCGACTTCAAAGAGGTAAGCTCCGATATTTACGGTCCTTCGGTTATGAAATATACAACAATTATAACTTATTATTATTATTATTATTATTGTTGTTGTTATATATTTTATATATCTTATTTTACAAGTAATTGTACATGTGTGTATTTTATTTTGCACGGGTATATTTATTGTTATAATAATAATGTTAATCATATATAATTATTAATGTTAAATTTTTAATAGAAATATCTCTAAAACTTTATTTAAAATCCTGATTATCTGTAAGTTTTAATTATTACGATAATTTTTTTTTTCATAGCCGGAGGAATCATTCGAACAAATATTGTTGCTTTATTTTTGCAGCAAGAGGAAAAAGGTTTTCGACGTTTAACGCCGAAACAATCGGTCGGCCTAAAGCACGCCGGTGTTGTTCTCACCCTGTGCCAAGTCGAGAAAGACTCGAGCGGCAACATAACGAATCTAATCGTGAAGCAAGAACCCGTTTCCGACAAGAATAAACCCAAGGCTTTCATACATTGGGTGTCGAGGCCGAAACTCGCCTCGGTCAGGCTTTACGAGCGCTTGTGAGTATCAACAATTTATGATTTTTATTATCTCCATTGTAGGTTGGGTTATCTCTGATTCGCTCGCGTTCCGCGACGATTAATTTTTAGATTCAATCACAAGAATCCCGAAGATACGAACCAAGTGCCCAATGGCTTTTTGAGCGACGTAAATACCGCGAGCAAACGTGAAGTCGTCGCCTACATCGACGAGAGTTTCGTCCCGTTGGCGAAACCCTTCACGCAATTTCAATTCGAAAGACTCGGTTTCTTCTCCGTTGATCCTGATACGTCATCCAGCAAGGTTGGAATTTGCTAAGTTTTTATTTCTATTTCATCAACTTTGAATCTGTGATTTGTTCTTAAGACAGATACGAACTCGGCCGAAACCATTTTACGCCCTTTATTTTTAGCTCGTGTTCAACAGAACGGTGACCTTGAAGGAGGACGCCGGAAAGTAACGCCCCGGATACGCAAAGTGCACCAAGAGCGACGCGTGCGATCCGTTCATGAAAAATTCAACGAAAGCTACTCGTCCGTGAGATTTTTTTGTACAAAGTACAATTTATCACCAATCGCTTTTATTCTTCCTTTCGACGTTCTATCGATACTTCCCGTTTTCACAGACCTTCGAGCGCTTTTTTACAACAGTGTACAATAAAGTTGGAAAGTAAGAAGAGTTTTTGTTAGTTTCATTACGGTGTTGCGAAGCGGCGGTCTGAAAAAAGTTGCGTAAGGTAAGGGGCATCGTGGTATTTAAAGTGTCGCGAGCAATTTTCGTCGAAAATTGTTCCGGTTATTTACTTACGATTTATTCATTTATATTTATTGACATCTATTTATAATATATATTTATTTAGTCATAAATAATATTTATAAATGAATAACTAAATAATATAAATAAATAAAACATAAGTAAATAACAAGTATATAACTACAGTATTGATTTATTTACTTGATACGTATGAAGCTTCGGAGGCGGCTAATTCATCATGCAAGACTCGTAAGTGGGAACCATGTATTTGATGTTGATGAAGGCGTCCTCGCCACCGTACTGCTCGAGCATCTCCAACGTTTCTTGTATAAGATCCGCCGGGTTTTCTCCCTTCTGCTGCGAATAGTCGATACCCTCTCCGAGATTGACTGCACTCGTGTCACGTAAAGAAATAGTGACGGAACAAGTACTTTTCTGGTTGTTTAGGTTTGTTTGGGTTTGTTGGGAGAACCCCAAGGAGAAAAGGGAAAGAACCAACCCAAGAAGAAAAAATAGTAGAACTATTCGCATACGCCAAAGAGAAAATTCTTACCGTTGCGATCTTTAAGAAGATTCGGGATCGGCAATATCTGTCGGAAGTACGGTACCAGGGCCTCGCCAATGCAGTCACCCGATTTTACCAAACGCTGCAAAACTCTCATGGTCACGCATATTATCTCGGGAATTTTCGTGTTCAAAGCGTCTGCAATTATACGTTGTAGCTTGGAATTTTTGTGTTTTATGTTTGTTTTTTTTTACATTCGTGCTTTAAAATTTATAACGACGCGTAGTTACTTTTGATCGGTATGATTAATTGTGGCACAACCGGCAAAACTTTTGATCCACCGTGCTCTAACATGTCCGTAATTCCCTGCTCAACGAGGAAACTGTACGGTGGCTCCGTTTCCGTCAAACCATCGAAAAACATCGGCAAATAATGATGGAAATCCAAATCCTCGATGTTGACCTTCCATGTTATCGATGTACCGTCGCTGTCCATGGAGACCGGAAATACCCCGCGCTCGTAAAACTTGCGAAACGAGGAGGGCTTCGGTTTTACCGGCTTGAAAAGACCGCAGCGTGGTGGTTTCGCCACTACAGTGTTCTCCTTTGATCGAACGTCGTTCCCGATTAAATAATTAACATTTATTGATAACTTTAATAATTTATTACATAAAATAATTTCGTAAATTTAATGATTTATTAAATTTAATATTAATAATCAATACAGAACGAGCGTTCAAAAACAAATGCATTTATGAAAATATACTTAATAACGATTATTATTAATATAAATTATTATTAGTCGCAACAAAGTACGAGAAATTAATTGGACTCCTTTAGAAATTAAAAATAAAATTTCAAATCTTAGTGAAGTACGAGGATATTAATTAAAAAAAAAAACGGTAAAAAAACCGAACAATCAAAGTATCCGTCATTATTGAACGATGCTGGATCGATCCGCGAGGACACCCACCTGCATAGCCTGAATCGTAAAAGCTGGCACGACTCGCGGCTTCTTCTTGTACTTCGGATTGTTCTTTCGTACCTCCTTCCAAAATTCGCGCTGGCTAACCATGACGATGTCGTCTGATATTTTCTTCCTTTGCCCTTATTAAAAAAATGTATACGTGTCTATAAGAGTTGACGGATCTGTCAAGGAAAATGTTTCCTCTTAGGTTGGTTTTCCAAATTCTAAATAAATATGTATAAAATGTTTAGAATCGTGTCCGCTCGTCGCGAGCCTTTGGCGGAATTGCCGCATGCGGCGGAGTGCCGAAATGCGATGGTTTATTTTTTTTTCTTTTTTTTTCGATGTAAAGTTGTCGCGGAGGGGCTGACGAATCTAAAAAGCGGTGAATTTGGATCAAACAAATAGCGAGGATTCCATGGTTACGAATGTTCGCGCTTGGCACTCGCGCACAGTTTACATCGTGATTTGTTTTTTTGCAACAAGATACGTTCCACGTATTTATAAAAAAGTGTCAACTTCCGGTCGGAAAGATAAGAGGAAGTAACCGGGGGAAGAGAACTTCCGGTTGCAGGAACCGGAAGTGATTGTATGAGGAAATTCTTCATAACCTCCAAACTCAGCGAACTCCTGGTCGGTGGAAACCGGATGACCGACGTCTCGTACCAACTCCGCCATGACACACTGCCAGTCTGATTCCTTTGGTCAATAACAATGCGGACCGAATACGGATTTTTATTGTTCGCCGTTCGTTAGCTCGCGGTCGTCGGAATATTCACTCGATGCGCTGTAATTGGAACTGTAACGTCGAGAAAAACGCGGAACGAGATGCATCCGTGTTAAACTCGTGATATGCTATAAGTGAGGTTAGGAAAACCGGATTAAGGGGGAAGCGGCGATATCGGCTGGGTCGTACAAACAACTTTACGAGGCGGATTACTTTCGATCAACTATCATCCAGATTCACGAAAACAATTCGACCTAGCCTCAGTAGAAATCCTGAAGGGACGGTGCTTGGGATGAAGGAGTGGAACTGCGACGAATTCGTCGCTCAAGAAGTACCCAAGTCTCGGGTCACGCGAGTTAATCACATCCAAACAAACTCCATCAAGATCATGGAGCCAACTTATAATCTTTTGCACACCGCCGACGATCACACTGTCGCTATGCAACATCCTAGCGACCCCAAGAATCATACCGCCAAGGATTTTGGCCAAGGCTTGCTACGCTACGAGCTAACTTCCGACTTTGACATCGACGAGTGGAACTGCAAAGACACGGATGGTTCTGCCAAAATGGTTTATGCTGTATCCAACGAGGAACACAAGGATGCCGCGCAGTCGAATTTGGCGATGCATGACTCCGCTAGAGGGAATGACGGAAACTTTGCTGTGCCGGAAGAGTGGAGAAGAATATTGAAAGAAGGTAAAAATCAATGCGATCGTTGCATTAGACGGATCCAAAAAAATAATTCCAATATTTTCTTTTTTTGAGAACATTGCTCAGGCTCATCAATCTCGGGTTTTTTTTTCACATTATTAAATAGTCTAATGGTCGCCAAAAAAAAATTCAGCCACCCACGCTTTTGTCAAACAGGCTGTATTTGAACTATTTTTCGTTATTGACGTACGTCTCAATTTTACAGGTCTCCTGAACGAGGCGAGAATGAAGCTGATGAAGAAATACGAGTCAGTGCGAAATTGGGAACCCTTCGAAGACTGCAATACCGCCGGGAAAGAAGCGTCCGATCTCGTATCCGAAGCAACCGAGTCTTCCGTCGCGATGACCGAGAAGGCGACGTATCATGCCGAGATGCAGGACCAACTAGGTACCGGCATAAGCGCCATTGTCACAGCACTCTCCGCCTTGAGGGATCGCCACGGCGTTTCCTCCAAAGAAATCGACTCGGTTGTCGAGAATCTAATCGACGCGGGAAAAATGTTCACCCATTTGCATCATCATCACGCGACAAGCAAAAGAGCCCTGCTCCATCAGAAACCCGACGTCCCGACGACTGCGAACAATGCGGTCGATAGTACCGCGACCAAATTTATCGTTTCCCCCGCTGAGGCTGACCAATCCAAGAAACAAGGCCAGCTCGTAGACACCGCCAATGAATTCACGAATCGCAGAGAATTGAGGTCGTCGAGCCGAGGCGCCGAGACCCGCGAGGCGAGACACGTCGGCAACAATTCAAACATGAGAGATCAGCTTAACTTGGAAACGGATGAAGAGACCACCTCGCAGAGAGTGAAGAGACTTCTGTGTGGCATCACCGACGAAGAGTATCGGATGAAGAAAAAGGTAGGCCCTCTAGTTTTTTAACAATCTTGGAAATAATATTGAATATTTTTTCAAATGTTTCTTAATACTATAAAAATTAGTACTACAGAAATTTCCTAGTACTATAAAAAATCCCTAGTAGTATAAAGGTAGATATAAAAAAGTTTCTGCTAAAAATTACTCACATTTTCTTGCGTTAAAAAATTCGAGGAAGAAATGATTGATCTCCATGCGAGTAAGAACCACATTAAGACTGTCATGGCCCTACAATTATCATCAGATAGGAAAATATCCGATAGCATAACTTTTTTGGCCGAAGACTATGAAACTTTGCCCAAAGTATATTTTTGCAAGAAAGTGTGTACTTTTTGAGCAATCCCATTGTACCAAAACGCTGTAATGATTTTTCCCGTTATTCCGTTATCGCTCACGCCGTTAATTTTGCCGAATTCGATCGATTGCATTTTTTGTTGTAGAGGAAAAGAGGAGGAAAAAACGAGGAATTTTTATCGTTGCAGCGCGAGGGGCCGGACTCATTTCCGGGTATTGTCGAAATTCTAAAACAGGCGCGTGCTCTTCACGGGGTGCACGAGGAGCTTCTGCTGTCCTGGCCGTGTAACGCCGGTGCAGTGAAGCGTTATCAAAAGCCGATTAAACTGTGGTGGGATTATTGCCAGCGCGAATCGATAAACGTTTACGACGTGTCGGTAGCGCGGCTCAAGAGTTTCTTCGTGGAGATCACGAGGGAGGAGCCAAAATCCTACGAAACTCTCCACGTCTACAAAACCGCCATTTTATTGCTTACCCCAGAAAAATTGGAGAAGGATCGTTTGTTCACGGAATTTCTCAAAGAGATATCCACCGAAACGCACAAAACATCGTAGTAGCCTAGTTATCTTTCCATCCTTACATTTTTGTAAAACTCCGATCATCATTTGTTACTTGGCATTTCAAGACGCCTCTGAATATTCGTAAAACGCAATATTTGAAACTAAAACAAGCATGATTCGTACTCCATGGCTCCATTGAAAAAATCCGAGGCAGATGGATTATATGATATCCCATGAAATGGGAACGTACACCGGAGGAGAATAACGAATGAAAGGAAGTTAATCGATACGTCGATCATATATCAATAAACTGACGCGTTAGCGGAACTCTCAGATGTAACGCTCTAGTGACTTAGTTTTCTAGTGTGTTTTCTAGTTATGTATGCATTAGGATGTCCCTTATATAAACAACATTCTTTTGATACTTCGAACAACATTTTTGGGTATGCGATATACAAAAAGAAAACTGTACCCCTAATATGAGTAAAATTCGATTTCGTTGAAGAATATTTAAATATATATATATATATATAAATTGTCCGATTTATTAGTTTAGTTGTTTTGAATATTTTATTTTAATTCATCTTCGTGTGATTAAGACGTTCGCGTCAATGAAGAAGGGACACCGTATTTTACATATAGATTGTCCGAATCCCACCGCTTTGACAGAATCTGAAACTGTTTCCAATGTTTATCCTTGACCCGCTCTCAGTTATATTCTATCAATTTTTAACCTAACTTGATTCCCAACGGCTCATCTCTGTTTGCTCTTCACGGTTTTAAGCAACCCTGAGATATTTTGCCCTCTAAGAACTCTACTTGCGCGAGGGAAAGGCCAAGAAGAACAAATTGTTAAATATCGTATTGAGTTTATTTCGTTGAATTCTAGTTTCTTGTTATGGATTTTCCTTTTCTTATCCTTTTCTTTATTTCCCCTCTGCTCCTCGGTACGAAGAAGCGAGCGAAGAACACACAAAATGTACATATCCGTAAAGGAGTAATTGAGAATAAAAGACAAGAAAAGAAAAACACGTGATTCAATTTCGCCGAGAGTTTCTTTATCGTCCACGAGAAGTGTCCTCTCGCCTCTTGGATTCCAAGATTGAGCTTGCGAAACTAACGTCCGCGGAACCATTATCGATTAATGATTCATCCAATAAATGGATCCTAATTGTCAGGGCTGCTCCGTCTGGCTCCTCTGTGTATGGATCAGGTCACGTGTAAATTCGTTCGTGATCTCGAATTCTGGCCCCTTCAACTTTTCGCGGTTTTTGGTACTTTTTTGTGAAAGTCCGGATCGTCGAAGATCAAACGCCGCACTTTGGGATCCTCCTTTTCCGATGTAAGCAACTTTAAGGAAAACAATGGACATGGATATACGGCGAATCGGCGAAAAAACGTTTATAAATTTTGAACTTCTAAACTTTTATAAATTTTATAAATTGTAAACTTTAAAATTTTTATAAATCTTATAAATTTCAAACTCATGAATTTACGATGATGAAAATATTGAGGGTCGTTTTTCCTTGCCGATTGTATGAAACACGGAAGCATAGACAAAACAATAATTATCAGAAAAGGATATTTGTGAAGAAGCTTGAAGATTCCCGTGCCAACTGGAACTGGAATTCCCATAATAATCGACTCGGAAACTCCGCATATCGCATCTCTCTGGCCGTAGTACGCTGCGTCGAAGAGATGGTCGGCCGTTTTTTCAAACTGTTCGAAAAAAAATGGATTATACATATGTTTTCATGTGAAAAAAAATAAAAATATAATATTTCTATCTATAGAAATTTTATATTTATATAGAAATTATATTTAAATAAAATTTCGTTATGTAAAAAAAAATAGAAATATTATATTTCTATAATCTAATATTGAAAAACAATTATATCGAGAATGCCATTTTTCTTTGTTTTTTAATACAAGTATTTACCGAGGCAAGATTGAGCACGGATTCCTTCATCTTCGCGAGGCCCTGCCGCGTTATACCCAGTACTTCGCCCCTACTCGTCATCAGATCGGCTACCAACATCGGATGCCGCCTGTCAATACTCATGCCGTGGTTCTCCATTACCAATTTTATCTCCGTCATTATCGTCGCTCGTGCCGCTTCGATCCCGAGCGTCTTGAAGACCTTGAAGAGAAATATGAAGGACAATGTTGATGATTTATATTGCGAACTTATCTACGAAAACTCATGTAATATCTCGATAAATTTATGTACAACGTTGTACGCAATATCTTATGATTTTAATCTGTAATTTTTATTCAGTTTTGGTTTGGAAAATTGAGAGAGAATAAGAAAGAAATATTTACCTCGATCGTGTTGTTGGACGTCGTTTTGCAACCGAGAACTCCAGGGGTCGCCATAACCTCGCGCATGTTATCACCTTCAACGAATATCTTGTATCTAGTCTTGCCGCTCGAATCGTCGTTATGGATGACCGCGCGAGCGACCGTCGACAAGCCCTACGTGAAATTTATCAAAATCAACCATCGCTAATTCCACTTCTGTCGTTTACATAAATCTTGTATATTGTACCTTGATGACGACATTCGGTACCATTTCCTTCAACTGCATCAACGCGTAATTCAAGCTGTGCTTCAATTTGCTCGGATTGACCGTTATTATCGAGTCGCCCCTCACGGTAACGAGTTTCGCGTTCAGCTTCAACTTCGACGTGCATATCCTGATGCGAATAGAAAATAAAAAAATCATCATTAAAAAACCATACGAATAGCGGAGTTAAAGGAAAATGATAAAAACTCACGAGTAACGAATCGAATTTGCGTCCACTTCGAGCTTGAGCAGGTTTATCCTGTCGATGTCGAGCTTGATCAGGAGGAAACAATCGTCGGGCAGATAAACTTCCTCGATGTATTCGGTGACTTCGCCCAGGGTCGTTTTCTCGATCCGACCTTTGACGCGACGGGCGAATTCCGCGTCCGTGTCGTTTTCCTACCAAGCATCGGATCATCAGTTTTCAGAAAAAGACCAAAATAATGGAAACTTGTCCGACAGACAAATAAAAAATTGGCCGTTCGTCCGGTCAATGGAAAAATCGTTTAACGAACCACTAAATAGAAAGTGGGCTAATGGAAGACAGGTTTATCCATAGAGGAAGCTAAACTCACGAGTGCGGCGGTAATGATGGGTGTGCTGATTTTAGGATTGGCATTGATGATCTCTTTGATTCGCGGTACGCCCTGCGTTATGTTCATCGAGGCAACACCAGCGAAGTGAAAGGTCTTGAGGGTCATCTGCGTGCCGGGTTCACCGATACTCTGAGCCGCTAGTGCGCCAACAGCTGTGCCAGGTTCGATCTTGGCGCGCATGTACTTCTCTTTGCACGTGTGAATAAACTCTACGAGCTGGGAAACCGTCAGCCGTTCCAACTGGAAGCAGACCCGGGAATTGTTCGAGGTACTCGGACGGAGCCGCGTTATCCTTCGTGATATCGTTTTCAAAAAGGTCCTGTGGAAATGAAATTTTTCACGATGAGGATATGGAAGCGCGGGGATCGAGTTTTCACAATTTTGCGTATCGATTGGGTTCCATGTTACTCGATCACACGACAAAATATCATACGAAAAAACATCACGACGATAAAATATCCCCAAGAAGCCCAGAAATAAGCAAACCCAAGCAATGATGTTTTCTCGTGTGATATTATGTAATGCTACCATTGATTGGCCTCTTATAAAAACGCAATATTTTTTTCAATATTTCGTACAAAATCAGAGTGCATGCGTTACAATCGAAAAAAATGTGTCCATATACGGAACACCCTAAAGTGCCACTCACGCTAATTCTCCCTTGAACTCCTCGCTCAGGCACCAATATTCTTCGCCGTTCAATAATTCCGTAGTCGCTTTTACAACGTCCTGACCATCCAACGGCTCCTCCTCTTTGTACGGCGATTTTGCGCGCACGTGATCCAACACTCTATTGTAATCCACCGGGCAATCTTTACCTGTAGTCGGAAAGCCGAATATTTTAGTTTTTTAAGGAGAACGATACACGCGTGACGATCGTGAAATCGTTGCTCCTTTTTACCTTCCATGTAAGTTGGATCGAGAGCATCTCCACCGTACAAAATTTGAACGATATCGCCGACCGAATTCCGCACGGTCATATCGTAGTGAAGGCACAGATCTTCGAGACTCTTTACCAGTCGTCTTTGCATGTATCCAGTCTCGGCGGTCTTCACCGCAGTGTCGACGAGACCCTCGCGACCACCCATCGTGTGAAAGAAAAACTCCGTGGGCGTGAGACCCGAGTAAAAAGAATTTTCGACGAAGCCCTTTGCCGCCGGGATTTTTGAGTGGCGATCAAAGTGCGGCAAGGCACGATCCTCGAATCCATTGGGAACGCGGTGACCGCTGATAGCTTGTTGGCCCACACAAGCTGCAACCGAAAATGCCTTAAGCATCGTAATCTTGGATCATTCTAATCGACTATGGTAGGAAAATATGGAATTGAAAATTGATTGCCCCGTGCGGGGCAGAAGTGCGCGTTACTTTTTTCGTTTAATCGTTGTACGGTTGTGAATTTAAAACATCAGAAAAAACTGACAACGACAAATATATATCAGTATTATCCTACAATTCTCTGCGTAATATTGTATCAATTTGAGATCGACGAGGAATTACCAATCATCTGTGAAATATTGATGAAACTGCCCTTGCTGCCGGACAACGCCATCACGAGGGGACTGTTGCTAGGATGAAGTTCCTTTAGGCAAGCTTTTCCCGCATGGTCACGAATAATCGACAGCTCTTTGAGAATCATCGCTTCGAGGGTTTCCTCCTCGGAGCAACCGGGTTGCAGGACCAAGCGTCCCTCCTCCTGTTGCTTTATATACTCTTCGCATTTGGCGTAGCTGAAATCGCAAAATCGACAATGAGGAGGAACAACTTCGTTCGGGCTTCGAGTCATCAGGACCTCACCTGGCGTCGAGGAGCTCCCGCTTTGCTCGAAGCAGACCCTGGCCGGGTGTGACGTCACCGATCCCTATGGAGAATCCCCTGTTCATGAGAAAATAACTGGCCATCCTGGCTAAGCGCCACATCGCTATCGTCGCCGCGTCTTCGCCCCAGTCCCGCAGCAACACGTAGAAAATGTTCTGCTTCGAACCCGAACCTAACGTCGACTTGTCCATGGAGCCCGCGATCAATTCCGAGTTTCGTATTATGACAACTAAAAATAATAATATTTCTACCTAGAGTCAAAAATTTTGCTCGATCATAGAGGGAGCTTCGAAAGTACGTACAAGAATCGTTGAAGCACAACTCTTCGTCACGCGAATAAGCCTTTCCTTTCGTTTTCAGATTGGCCCTAACGCGGCAATACCGGTTGGGACGAAGTATCAGACTGAATATTTGTTTGCCAGTCCAGAGCTCGGTCGGCTTGAGAATCGCCGGTTGGGGAAGATCGATGCTCATACCAGAGTCCGGACCCGCCAGTAAACAACTCGCCAATTGGGAGGCTTGCGATTTATTCAGAAAGGTATCCTTCTGCGTTAGCAGATAACCACCCGTTATAAAGTCCTGCGTCGCTGCGATCAAAAGCTCTCCGTTTCGCGGTGTCACCAGGTTCGATTTGTTCTGCAATTTGTACCTGTTAAGTGAGTTTCTCCTCCTTTGCATATTTTTTTCAATCATATAGAAAAATGGCAGAATTCGTATTGGGAAGCCAATATTGGAATGTTCCGTCTAAGGGAAATTTGAGTGGAGAATTCAACTGAGTTTCACCGAAAGAGGCAGCTTGGCTTTCATTACAATTTTTCATTTAGAAATTCATTAAAAAATTGATTTAATAAGAAATTTCATTTAAAAATCTCATTTCATCGAGTGTCATTTGCTTTAATTTAAACGGAGTAATTTTTTTCCCAGGACACGCTCATCGATCGATACAAATATAAATCCTTCAGCTTTGAGCCCTAAGGTTTATCGAGAGAACGCTACTCACACCCATGAGGACCAACGCTTCGGCCCTTGCCTCCTCAGTTTGCGGCAGATGAAGATTCATCTCGTCGCCGTCAAAATCAGCGTTGTAGGGAGTGCACACGCACTCGTTGAACCTGAACGTCCGATGTTCAAGAACCTTGGCTTTGTGCGCCATTATACTGAGTTTGTGTAGTGACGGCTGCCGATTGAATAGGACCACGTCGTCGTCCCTCAAATGCCGCTCGACTATATCGCCGTACTGCAAATAACGTCCGACTAACCGTTCTATTCGCGTGCCGAAATGTCCGGCTTACAATTGATTCGGAACTTTACCTGCAGATCTTGCGCGATCTTCTGTCGATTTCCGTAACGCAGAAACTTCTTGAACTGCGTTTTTCCCTGTTGAACGAAATTCGCGCCCGGATGAACTTCCGGCCCGTTACGTATCAGCGTTCTCATTAACTCAATGTTGGATGGGTTGACCCGTTCAGGATAAGTGAGAATTTTCGCCACGTGAATCGGTACGCCGACCTATCGACTCGAAAAGAAGTGATTACCGTTGATGAATGTTTATTTCATCATCAGACTTGAGAATGGAGATCAGGGCCGCGTTATTGGCCATTTCCTACCAACCTGCTCTATTCTCAAATTCGGATCGGGCGATATAACAGTTCTGCTGGAAAAGTCGACCCGCTTTCCGGACAAATTTCCACGAAATCGCCCTTGCTTGCCCTTCAATCTCTGGACCAAGCCTCGACCCGATTTCTTCGGCTGTAAGTTACCGTAAGAGTGCTACGTCTGTTTCGATATGAACATCGATTGGGCAATACATCGATAATCGCGTTCACCTGCATATTGAGAGGGATACCCGACATCTCGCTGTTTATGTAGAGAGCGCAATGCAGCTGGAGGAACTCCCAGTCTTCGTTGTACATCTGCACTTTTGCCCCGCTCTGCCTGTGCTTCTGTATCACGTCGTTGATGAACACTATCTCCGAGAGTTTCATCGTAAGATTGTCCTCGTTCGTACCAGCCTTCAGGTCCGACACTACGCTTGGCCTGATGCATATAGGCGGAACCGGGATTCGCGTCAGTATCAGGTCTTTAGGTTGCCCGCAGTTCGGATTCATCAGCAACAACGGCACGTCCGCTACTGGTATACGCTCCAAAATACCTTGGACCTGGCAATAAATTATCAAAGGTTGTTGCGAGTATCGAAACAGCTCCATAACTCTATGTTGCATTACGCGATCTTTTTTTACTTTTCGAGATAAATAACTGTTTATTTTACTTCTATTTAATTCTTCAGTAATGTAGGTTTTTATTTATCGATAAACTATTATTAACAAAATTTATCTATTATTTTATAATATCAATTGATATTATAAAAATGAAAATGTAAGTTTTTAATTATCGCTTATATTTGCACGGTGAGAAATAAAATTCGAATTTCCTAGGCACTTTTTTTCTTTCTCACCTCTAGAGGATTGAGAACGTGGATTAATACATTCTGGATATTGCTTTCGAGTTCCTTGTTCTTCTCTATAGCATTGCTGTACTCGGATAATTTTTCCAGCACAACAGGATCGGTTTTCTTTTTGGTCCTGTACTTCTCGTGAACGATCTTGAGCAAACCCGCCTTTTTGACAGTGCCGTTGAGATCGCCGCAATTCTGACAGGTTGTCGTCTTCTTAGCTTTATCCAGGATCTGCTTGCGCAACGCTTTGCGACTGAGGTATCCGAGATTGGGATTCAGCACGCGCATAAGGTAAACCTTTTTCTCAGCAGGCGGCAACATCACGTGCGAACATTTCTGGGATGAAAAAAAATATTACTATTGTGTCGTTGTTTCTTTTTTTAAGTTAGGGGACCGAGTACCTTGCATATAGTCTGTAGGATTCCTATCACCGATCTGAAGTATCCGACATGAAAGACCGGCAATTCAAGGTCGATATAGCCGTAGTGACCGATACACTCGCTAAGGGACTTGCCACAGGTGGCGCAAGGGTTCGCGTTGGAACAAGTGCCCTGAAGGGGAAGAGAAAATAGGATGAGCTTGGATTCTTGTAAATGGCTAAAGAATACGTGTGAACTACCATTCGTTTGTCCAGTACTCCAAACTGAACAGGAGTGTGCTGGCTGTCCTGGCTGTAGAGATTTTTAGCCACAACATGGATGTGCGCCTGGCGTTCCATGTTGTGGCGGCTATCCACGCCGAACGACACATGGGATCTGAAAGAAGTTGATCTGTAAACTCGGCAGTTCTCGAACATGAATTTTCAGGTTAGAAGGAATTTCGAGGACGATCAAGAACTTCACAGCGAAGTTACTGATCGTCGGCAGACTCGTTGAAACTTTGTCGTTCAGTGTCAACGTACATTTTCCTCGCCACATCAGTTTCCCTGTACTGTTCTTTCACCATTTTGAGGTTATGCCGCGACGGCCACTGTTATATCACGCGGACGACGCACGAGTGTCGCGCACTTTGTTTCGACGGGTACGTTTTACGCGTAGCCAGACGGAGCGTACATCACCGGCCGGGGACTCGCTTCTCGTACTCGCTTTTCAGCACGTGTCGACGTTTCTCAACCCGCAACATCCTAACCTATAATTTTGTCGCCCCCTACACGGACGCGGTGTGAAAAAAAATGCGTTTTCATTATCGCCCACGATAAATTTCTCGCTCCGACTGTACGCACTAGCAACAAAGTCAGATAGAAGGACATTTCTTAAGGATTATATGTGCCGATTCTGCTGGGGGCTGCCCCCATTGGTAGTTCTGAAGTAACGGCGCTCACGGCGGTTTTCACTCTCGCTCTTGATTTCTCTGGTTGGGAGAATGATGGCGTCTCGCTTGCTCCTGTACACGTTACGCTTCGCGGCATAGTCGTGCCCTGCTTTCTCTTATAGGTATTGTAATATACAGGGTGTACCACGACGGAACGTGATCCATGAAACGGGGGTTTAGGGGTGAAATTCTGAGTCGATTGATACAAGCGTGTATAGTTCCCCGATCAATTCCTGAATTATTATTAATATTTCAACAAATCCACCATTTCAATCGCCTTGAACTCTCCATTTCTAAGGAAAAATGTCAACAAAATATTCTAAAAACGCTTTTTCCATTTTCCAAGTCTAATTTTATACTTTCGGCAAAAACATGGGCATATTCGTCATCAGCAGCAAATTTCAGATTAAATAGACCCTTTTAATAGTATTAAAACGGAAAAAAAATTTTTTCGATTTCCCTGGCCACTTTTCCAGAACCTCAAAAATCTCGAAATTTCGAAAGGTCGTAGGGTTAGCTTCTTATATGCTAGGGAGATTCCTTGGGTGGGTTTGAAAAAGGTTTTTGCCTAACTTAAATAATGGCGTTGGATTCGTATCGATATCTCTCATAGTTTTCCCGGAAAGTCCTCATGAAAAATCGCAAAAAAAGAGGCAAAGGGGTATGTATGGAAAAATTGGCAAAAATCGTTGGTCCAACTTTAAAATTCTGCCAAAAATAAAAAAATCATCGGATGTTATTAATTAAAAAAGCATTTTGAAGAAAAAATCATAACGAAGAGATTGAGCGCAGAGAGGAGTGTCAAATCCTAAAGGGAAAAAAGTTATCGACGATTGAGTAGAAAAATGTATTTTCCCCAAAAATCAGAAAAAAATTTGGATTTTTTATATTTTTTTTATTGGGCCATTTCGATGTAATTTTGTCCGCTGAACACGAATCAACCATTTATTTCCCCCAAAACCCAAAATTTCGACGAAAAAATGTCAAATATATATTTGAGAAACGTTTTTTGCATTTTCCTAGTTTAATTTTGTACTTTCGGCAAAAACTCGGGCATATTCGTAATCAGCGGAAAATTTCCGATCAAATACACCCTTTTAATACTTAAAAAACGGAAAAA